>JAHPZR010024061.1:0-10435 GCA_019787425.1 Platygyra sinensis
TCATAGGAGTTCGGAGTTATAAGCACACCATCTATTCTGCGACGAAGTTCGTCTTCCCTTCTGTCTTTTTTTTTTGTATTTTGCATTGCTCCGAGTCGGACAGTGTGAGTAACCGTGATTTTTAAAGGGCGGGGGGCGGTTACAACCGACGCCGCGGTTCTTGTTAATTATTGACTGGGCAGCTTTCTACGAAAAAGAAAAGGTGGCAAAAACTACCAGCCACAAAGTATATTCAGATCTCACGTCAGCAAGAAAGAAAGGAGGCTTTCTAAGCTAAGGAAGCGCATTTGGTAAATTTGTAACTTGCACAAGTTAAGTTTTTTTTTTCCTTTCTTCGTTGCTATTCTTTATATCTAAATTACTTAACTTACAGTCTAAGATTGTGTAGAGGCCATTCTAATACTTGTCTATACCCACTTCAAGGTCCTGCGACTTTCTTGACGTTTTAGTTTTTCAAACGATTACTTATAGTGAATGCCAAATCTAGCTCTGGAAAGCAATACGTCAAGTCAGGATAAGGCCCCTGAGTCAGCAGGTTACACCAAGAAAAGTGAGGGAAGTAAAAGAAGAGGGGCCATATCTCAAGGCTCTTTTTTTCTTTGTCTGCTCTCTTCATGCAAGGTTTCTTTAGAAGGACAAAAAAACTGATTTACAGGGCACATCAGCAGTATTGACACAAGAGCAATAAAAAGCGTTGTGATGTGTTGATTTTGTGCAAAATTTTTGAAGTATAAAAGTATTATTTTAAGTGTAGATGAATGAATCATCACGCTGAAAATGATGTGTGGTGGTGATGGTGTTTCGTTGACTTTTCTTGCGGTGATGCAGTGTTCCTAAATTTTTTCGCGGTGTTGTGGTGTACAGATGCCCCCATGGCCCCCTCATGAAGTCAGAAGAGGCGTGAAAAATTGACTAAGTGCTGTGGTGCTTATTAGGTATACGGGTATATCAACTGTGTTTACTGAGTGAACTGACAGACACCATAATTATTGACCTATAATAAATTAACTGGCATTAATTGCACTGTGAAAAAGATAGTCCTTTAAGCTGAACTTATGGTTCTTTTTTAATATTAACAAGTATATATTTAGTCTCATAACTGTAATTCTCTTATAGACTTCTCTGGGCCTAATGAAGATGATCAACCAAAGACTAAGACCAAACACAGGTGACAAGTACTCTATTCTTCATGGCAGTATTAGTATCTTCTACAGCAGTACCAAAACTGGCTTTGGTATCATCTGGAAGAAGAAACTCTATTGAAAGTTCCTAAAGCAGAAAATGATGCCCAGTTGTTTACATTAATTAAGGAATTAGTCATATTTATTCAAATTGAAAAGTCAATTTGGGGGGGGGGAAGAAAATATTTGAATTTCGGATTTATTGCATGGTCTTTTATTTTGACTGAATTGGGGGTTTTTCCTTGAACATTCGGGGTTTTACTTGTTGGTATTCTTGACATTTTCTTGGGATGTGTGCTATGAACAGCAATTTTTGCATCCTGTTTTTGTTGTGTACTGATTTTGTCAGTTGATTGTACTCATTGTAGATCATGTACTTTTGCAAGATCAAGTATTATTTGTACTTAAGGATGGACTATTTGACTTTTAAAGGGTTGTGTGGGGTGATTTGGTATCCAGGCACGATTTTTTTCATCCCTCAAGTGTACTCAGTAGGCAATTTTTTCCTCAGGTTGTAGGTACGCACAATATTTTTTTCTTCATGTAACATGCTACGTGAATGTACAATGGTCATGAAATTTTTTTGGTACAAGAATCCTTGCCAATTATTTTTTTTCAGTCACCCAACCCCTCCTTCAAAGTCAAATGGTCCATCGCAAAGGCTGGGCTCCAGGTTGCAAATCAGTGGTTATGATGATTCATACTCAATTTTGATCCTGGACAATTTTGGGCTGTTTTTACAAGTTTTATTATGTCAAAGTTCGCCCTCCCAGTATGTACAAATATTATAATAATTATTTATTGAATGCTTATTTTCTAATATTTCCATGATCAAATGGAAGGCACTTGATGGCCAATTTAAAACAGCCTGTTTACTGCCCATTTGAATGGATTGTCCATGATGGCATGCCTGTAGGGTTTGTTTAGGCTAATTCGGCTGTGTAAAAGTATTTCATGAGTATTGAATGTGAGAACCATAAATATTTCTGTGATAAAGATAAAGGGAACTTAGATTTTTCATGAGGTAAAAGAATATTGTTAGCTTGCCTGAAATTAGGTGAAGTCAATTGCCCTTTAAGATCACAGGAATGTGAAGCAATTATGCAAATGTATACTTACCAGAATTTTTAGAGGTCTCTGAAACAACAGATAGTCAAAAGAACGGCAATGTTTCATTGTGAAGTTAAGGTGTGGAGATCCAATCATGCCATGTCATTACAAACTATATTTGCCCAGGATCCATTTAATCAAGATTCACAAGTATTTGGATGACACAGGTAACTTAGAGGAAAATAATAAATAATGATAACAATGACAATTTGTTAGCGGACCCAACTATGTTTTCTTAACTTAGCTCTTCTGTGCCAATGCATGCTAAAATATACAGCTATCTAACAGTAAAGACTGAAAGTAAAAAAATAAAATAAAATAATACATGCTTAAAAATTTAAAAAGAATTATTTACTTCAATAAAAAGTTCTTTTTTCTCCTTTTACTTTATGTTTTGGCGTGGTTATTGAACTCAGGTAGATTATTGCAAAAGCTAATTATATATATATAAGTAAGGTGCAGGCAAGGAAACAAATGCCTTTGAGATGCAGAATTTGAAAGTTCTAGGCATGTGTGTAGTATCAAGTCTGATTTCATACTGCTGATTTCATACTGCTGTAGTCTCAGTTGTTGAGGCCAGTGACTGCGGAAGATTGAGATAAATGATGATTTTACTGATTATTTTGAAACTCTCATCTCTCAGCAACCAGTTTTAAGATGTCACACACCTCTGCAAATTTGCTTCTTTTTTTCTAAATGCTATTCTCTTTTTTGTGTGGAAAAATCACAGCCCTTACCATAGATTAAATTAATATATCACAACTGTATTGCAGCCGGTCAATACTCAGATTTTCTGACTTCTGGACTTATGACTTTTCTTGAGTTCTTGCAGATGGTAAAATCTGTCTTGATTACAGCAACGTAAAAAACTCAGACACACTCTGGGATTAAACTGTGACTTGCTGTTACTTTTATTTATCACAAGCTGAATATGTCCACTGAATATTTATCATATGGGAACTTCAATTTTGAAATAAATCAAAGTAGCTATGAGCCACTCAACTTGGAAAATGGATTGTTTCTAAACAGTGACCATTTTGATGCCCTCGACTTGAGGTTTTAATCCATTGTTAAGAAATAGTGCAAAACGCAATGGTAAGAGAGTACACAGAGATGTAACACTGTTGAAAACATTCACATTCACAAAGTTGTCGGTCTGTACTGTTAGCCGAGTTATCTTCGTCAGAGAGACCGAGCCAATTATAAGGAAAGTACTGCTTGTCTGATCACCGAAGCAAGTAATAGTTCTCATTTTCATATTCCTCTAATTTTTTGTTTTCTACTTTCCCAGCCATGCAGTATCAGGGATTTTTTTCTCTTTTTAATACCTTTTCACATCTTAGAAATTTAAAAAAATGCGTTCAGCATATAGTCACTATACCACAACGACAGCAACATCTTCCAACCGCTCAACAAAGTTGAGCCCTGTGCAGCGTGGTTAGTACTTGGATGGGTGACCAAATACGAATACCCCATGTTGTAATAACTTTTTTTCTTTCTTTCCCCTTCCCTTTCCAAGGCGAGACTAACGACTGCAGAACTGCCATCCATGTGTAATGTCGTTTCTTCTATTCATCTCCTTTTTGTTCCTCATTTCACCATGGCCGTATTTATGGGTATTTATTTACATTATTGTATAAATACTGACAGCGGGACAGCCCTTGCAATCGACCATGAAACAGCCTAAAACGGCAGGGGTAAGACCCAAGATCTAAGACCCCCTCTGAATCTCAAAAACTAAGGCCTCAGACCCCCTCTGAATTTCAAAAACTAGGACCTAAGAGCCCCTCTGAATTTCAAAAACTAAGACCTTAGAGCACCTCTGAATTTCAAAAACTAAGACCTTAGACCCCCACTGAATTTCAAAAACTAAGACCATACAGCCCCTCTGAATTTCAAAAATTAAGACTTTAGACCCCTTCTGAATTTCAAAAACTAAGACCTTAGACCCCCACTGAATTTCAAAAACTAAGACCTTACAGCCCCTCTGAATTTCAAAAATTAAGACTTTAGACCCCTTCTGAATTTCAAAAACTAAGACCTTAGACCCCCTCTGAATCTCAAAAATTAAGACCTTACAGCCCCTCTGAATTTCAAAATTAAGACCTTAGACCCCCTCTGAATTTCAAAAACTAAGACCTTAGACCCCCTCTGAATTTCAAAAACTAAGACCTCAGACCCCCTCTGAATTTCAAAAATTAAGACTTTAGACCCCTTCTGAATTTCAAAAACTAAGACCTTAGACCCCCACTGAATTTCAAAAACTAAGACCTTAGACCCCCTCTGAATCTCAAAAACTAAGACCTCAGACCCCCTCTGAATTTCAAAAACTAAGACCTTAGAGCCCCTCTGAATTTCAAAAACTAAGACCTTAGAGCCCCTCTGAATTTCAAAAACTAAGACCTTAGACCCCCTCTGAATTTCAAAAACTAAGACCTCAGACCCCCTCTGAATTTCAAAAACTAAGACCATAGACCCCCTCTGAATTTCAAAAACTAAGACCTCAGACCCCCACTGAATCTCAAAAACTAAGACCTCAGACCCCACTGAATTTCAAAAACTAAGACCTTAGACCCCCACTGAACCTCAGACCCCCACTGAACCTCAGACCCCCACTGAATTTCAAAAACTAAGACCTCAGACCCCCTCTGAATTTCAAAAATTAAGACTTTAGACCCCTTCTGAATTTCAAAAACTAAGACCTTAGACCCCCTCTGAATTTCAAAAACTAAGACCTCAGACCCCCTCTGAATTTCAAAAAGCTTACTTTTTGAAATTCAGAGGGGGTCTGAGGTCTTAGTTTTTGAAATTCAGTGGGGGTCTAAGGTCTTAATTTTTGAAATTCAGAGGGGGTCTGAGGTCTTAGTTTTTGAAATTCAGAGGGGGTCTATGGTCTTAGTTTTTGAAATTCAGAGGGGGTCTGAGGTCTTAGTTTTTGAAATTCAGAGGGGTCTAAGGTCTTAGTTTTTGAAATTCAGAGGGGCTCTAAGGTCTTAGTTTTTGAATTCAGAGGGGGTCTGAGGTCTTAGTTTCTGAAATTCAGAGGGGCTCTAAGGTCTTACTTTTTGAAATTCAGAGGGGGTCTGAGGTCTTAGTTTTTGAAATTCAGAGGGGGTCTAAGGTCTTAGTTTTTGAAATTCAGAAGGGGTCTAAAGTCTTAATTTTTGAAATTCAGAGGGGGTCTGAGGTCTTAGTTTTTGAAATTCAGTGGGGGTCTGAGGTTCAGTGGGGGTCTGAGGTTCAGTGGGGGTCTAAGGTCTTAGTTTTTGAAATTCAGTGGGGTCTGAGGTCTTAGTTTTTGAGATTCAGTGGGGGTCTGAGGTCTTAGTTTTTGAAATTCAGAGGGGGTCTATGGTCTTAGTTTTTGAAATTCAGAGGGGGTCTGAGGTCTTAGTTTTTGAAATTCAGAGGGGGTCTAAGGTCTTAGTTTTTGAAATTCAGAGGGGCTCTAAGGTCTTAGTTTTTGAAATTCAGAGGGGCTCTAAGGTCTTAGTTTTTGAAATTCAGAGGGGGTCTGAGGTCTTAGTTTTTGAGATTCAGAGGGGGTCTAAGGTCTTAGTTTTTGAAATTCAGTGGGGGTCTAAGGTCTTAGTTTTTGAAATTCAGAAGGGGTCTAAAGTCTTAATTTTTGAAATTCAGAGGGGGTCTGAGGTCTTAGTTTTTGAAATTCAGAGGGGGTCTAAGGTCTTAGTTTTTGAAATTCAGAGGGGGTCTAAGGTCTTAATTTTGAAATTCAGAGGGGCTGTAAGGTCTTAATTTTTGAGATTCAGAGGGGGTCTAAGGTCTTAGTTTTTGAAATTCAGAAGGGGTCTAAAGTCTTAATTTTTGAAATTCAGAGGGGCTGTAAGGTCTTAGTTTTTGAAATTCAGTGGGGGTCTAAGGTCTTAGTTTTTGAAATTCAGAAGGGGTCTAAAGTCTTAATTTTTGAAATTCAGAGGGGCTGTATGGTCTTAGTTTTTGAAATTCAGTGGGGGTCTAAGGTCTTAGTTTTTGAAATTCAGAGGTGCTCTAAGGTCTTAGTTTTTGAAATTCAGAGGGGCTCTTAGGTCCTAGTTTTTGAAATTCAGAGGGGGTCTGAGGCCTTAGTTTTTGAGATTCAGAGGGGGTCTTAGATCTTGGGTCTTACCCCTGCCGTTTTAGGCTGTTTCATGGTCGATTGCAAGGGCTGTCCCGCTGTCAGTATTTATACAATAATGTAAATAAATACCCATAAATACGGCCATGGTGAAATGAGGAACAAAAAGGAGATGAATAGAAGAAACGACATTACACATGGATGGCAGTTCTGCAGTCGTTAGTCTCGCCTTGGAAAGGGAAGGGGAAAGAAAGAAAAAAAGTTATTACAACATGGGGTATTCGTATTTGGTCACCCATCCAAGTACTAACCACGCTGCACAGGGCTCAACTTTGTTGAGCGGTTGGAAGATGTTGCTGTCGTTGTGGTATAGTGACTATATGCTGAACGCATTTTTTTAAATTTCTAAGATGTGAAAAGGTATTAAAAAGAGAAAAAAATCCCTGATACTGCATGGCTGGGAAAGTAGAAAACAAAAAATTAGAGGAATATGAAAATGAGAACTATTACTTGCTTCGGTGATCAGACAAGCAGTACTTTCCTTATAATTGGCTCGGTCTCTCTGACGAAGATAACTCGGCTAACAGTACAGACCGACAACTTTGTGAATGTGAATGTTTTCAACAGTGTTACATCTCTGTGTACTCTCTTACCATTGCGTTTTGCACTATTTCTTAACAATGGATTAAAACCTCAAGTCGAGGGCATCAAAATGGTCACTGTTTAGAAACAATCCATTTTCCAAGTTGAGTGGCTCATAGCTACTTTGATTTATTTCAAAATTGAAGTTCCCATATGATAAATATTCAGTGGACATATTCAGCTTGTGATAAATAAAAGTAACAGCAAGTCACAGTTTAATCCCAGAGTGTGTCTGAGTTTTTTACGTTGCTGTAATCAAGACAGATTTTACCATCTGCAAGAACTCAAGAAAAGTCATAAGTCCAGAAGTCAGAAAATCTGAGTATTGACCGGCTGCAATACAGTTGTGATATATTAATTTAATCTATGGTAAGGGCTGTGATTTTTCCACACAAAAAAGAGAATAGCATTTAGAAAAAAAGAAGCAAATTTGCAGAGGTGTGTGACATCTTAAAACTGGTTGCTGAGAGATGAGAGTTTCAAAATAATCAGTAAAATCATCATTTATCTCAATCTTCCGCAGTCACTGGCCTCAACAACTGAGACTACAGCAGTATGAAATCAGCAGTATGAAATCAGACTTGATACTACACACATGCCTAGAACTTTCAAATTCTGCATCTCAAAGGCATTTGTTTCCTTGCCTGCACCTTACTTATATATATATAATTAGCTTTTGCAATAATCTACCTGAGTTCAATAACCACGCCAAAACATAAAGTAAAAGGAGAAAAAAGAACTTTTTATTGAAGTAAATAATTCTTTTTAAATTTTTAAGCATGTATTATTTTATTTTATTTTTTTACTTTCAGTCTTTACTGTTAGATAGCTGTATATTTTAGCATGCATTGGCACAGAAGAGCTAAGTTAAGAAAACATAGTTGGGTCCGCTAACAAATTGTCATTGTTATCATTATTTATTATTTTCCTCTAAGTTACCTGTGTCATCCAAATACTTGTGAATCTTGATTAAATGGATCCTGGGCAAATATAGTTTGTAATGACATGGCATGATTGGATCTCCACACCTTAACTTCACAATGAAACATTGCCGTTCTTTTGACTATCTGTTGTTTCAGAGACCTCTAAAAATTCTGGTAAGTATACATTTGCATAATTGCTTCACATTCCTGTGATCTTAAAGGGCAATTGACTTCACCTAATTTCAGGCAAGCTAACAATATTCTTTTACCTCATGAAAAATCTAAGTTCCCTTTATCTTTATCACAGAAATATTTATGGTTCTCACATTCAATACTCATGAAATACTTTTACACAGCCGAATTAGCCTAAACAAACCCTACAGGCATGCCATCATGGACAATCCATTCAAATGGGCAGTAAACAGGCTGTTTTAAATTGGCCATCAAGTGCCTTCCATTTGATCATGGAAATATTAGAAAATAAGCATTCAATAAATAATTATTATAATATTTGTACATACTGGGAGGGCGAACTTTGACATAATAAAACTTGTAAAAACAGCCCAAAATTGTCCAGGATCAAAATTGAGTATGAATCATCATAACCACTGATTTGCAACCTGGAGCCCAGCCTTTGCGATGGACCATTTGACTTTGAAGGAGGGGTTGGGTGACTGAAAAAAAATAATTGGCAAGGATTCTTGTACCAAAAAAATTTCATGACCATTGTACATTCACGTAGCATGTTACATGAAGAAAAAAATATTGTGCGTACCTACAACCTGAGGAAAAAATTGCCTACTGAGTACACTTGAGGGATGAAAAAAATCGTGCCTGGATACCAAATCACCCCACACAACCCTTTAAAAGTCAAATAGTCCATCCTTAAGTACAAATAATACTTGATCTTGCAAAAGTACATGATCTACAATGAGTACAATCAACTGACAAAATCAGTACACAACAAAAACAGGATGCAAAAATTGCTGTTCATAGCACACATCCCAAGAAAATGTCAAGAATACCAACAAGTAAAACCCCGAATGTTCAAGGAAAAACCCCCAATTCAGTCAAAATAAAAGACCATGCAATAAATCCGAAATTCAAATATTTTCTTCCCCCCCCCCAAATTGACTTTTCAATTTGAATAAATATGACTAATTCCTTAATTAATGTAAACAACTGGGCATCATTTTCTGCTTTAGGAACTTTCAATAGAGTTTCTTCTTCCAGATGATACCAAAGCCAGTTTTGGTACTGCTGTAGAAGATACTAATACTGCCATGAAGAATAGAGTACTTGTCACCTGTGTTTGGTCTTAGTCTTTGGTTGATCATCTTCATTAGGCCCAGAGAAGTCTATAAGAGAATTACAGTTATGAGACTAAATATATACTTGTTAATATTAAAAAAGAACCATAAGTTCAGCTTAAAGGACTATCTTTTTCACAGTGCAATTAATGCCAGTTAATTTATTATAGGTCAATAATTATGGTGTCTGTCAGTTCACTCAGTAAACACAGTTGATATACCCGTATACCTAATAAGCACCACAGCACTTAGTCAATTTTTCACGCCTCTTCTGACTTCATGAGGGGGCCATGGGGGCATCTGTACACCACAACACCGCGAAAAAATTTAGGAACACTGCATCACCGCAAGAAAAGTCAACGAAACACCATCACCACCACACATCATTTTCAGCGTGATGATTCATTCATCTACACTTAAAATAATACTTTTATACTTCAAAAATTTTGCACAAAATCAACACATCACAACGCTTTTTATTGCTCTTGTGTCAATACTGCTGATGTGCCCTGTAAATCAGTTTTTTTGTCCTTCTAAAGAAACCTTGCATGAAGAGAGCAGACAAAGAAAAAAAGAGCCTTGAGATATGGCCCCTCTTCTTTTACTTCCCTCACTTTTCTTGGTGTAACCTGCTGACTCAGGGGCCTTATCCTGACTTGACGTATTGCTTTCCAGAGCTAGATTTGGCATTCACTATAAGTAATCGTTTGAAAAACTAAAACGTCAAGAAAGTCGCAGGACCTTGAAGTGGGTATAGACAAGTATTAGAATGGCCTCTACACAATCTTAGACTGTAAGTTAAGTAATTTAGATATAAAGAATAGCAACGAAGAAAGGAAAAAAAAAACTTAACTTGTGCAAGTTACAAATTTACCAAATGCGCTTCCTTAGCTTAGAAAGCCTCCTTTCTTTCTTGCTGACGTGAGATCTGAATATACTTTGTGGCTGGTAGTTTTTGCCACCTTTTCTTTTTCGTAGAAAGCTGCCCAGTCAATAATTAACAAGAACCGCGGCGTCGGTTGTAACCGCCCCCCGCCCTTTAAAATTCACGGTTACTCACACTGTCCGACTCCGAGCAATGCAAAATACAAAAAAAAAAGACAGAAGGGAAGACGAACTTCGTCGCAGAATAGATGGGTGTGGCTTTATAATCTCCGAAACTCCTCTGAAAGCTAAAACCACCAGGTGCATTAG
>JAHPZR010024064.1:0-15000 GCA_019787425.1 Platygyra sinensis
TGAAGTGTTTTTAAGGGGCTCTGACGAACCATAGTCAGCTCTTCTTTTTTACCATAAAGGAATGGATTTAGAGCCACCTCTGTTCATGCCCATTGTTTCCGGTTTAACTTGTTTGTGTCGACAAACCGTCGGGGACGAATCTTCTGCTGAAAATGCGCCACGGCTGCCAGCTCGCGGGATTTTTTAGTCTTGGGACGAAGAATTGGCGGCAATGAATTCAGCTTCTTTTGTTTCTCCTGTAGCTTTTTATCCCGAGCATATTTAAAGGCAGCTGTTAACAAAGAACAACAGGAATCAGTTTGAGGTGCACACCTTGGAAAAGTCAAAGCCCCAAACACATAGTTTCATTGATTCAAAACTGAATATATAATAGTCTAGTTTTGTAAAAAAAAATTGCTACACACGTGCAGTGAAACTGTAAAAGGAGTGATGTAGCTGGTTACATATGCACAAAAATGTGATGTCATATTGGGAAAGTCTGGCAGACTTTCAAACTCTGTAATCTCCTCATGTCTTAAAAAACGAGTGAAAACTAATCGCAATTTGTACAGGACATCAAATGATTTGGAGGAAATACGCACAAGTAAATTTTTAAAAGACTGAAAAATAGCAAGTTCAATTTGTAGTGTAGTCCACTAGTGCTTACTTATCACAAATTGAACAACAAAAATTATTTGATTGAATAATGGAGAAATGCTCTCAAGTCGAAATACTCAGAAAAAGGAATTTTCTGATCCCCAACGGGAGTTGAACCAATCACCTTCCAGAATACTGGTTGGACGCTCTAATCACTGAGCTATGGGAGACTGGTGATGAGCAAGGTCATATACTGACGGCCGAGAAGCGTTCTCAAGTCTTGCAGAGTGGCAGGACACGTGACACACATATGAGAACCTAGCATATCACCTTGCTAACCACCAGTCTCCCATAGCTCAGTAGTTAGAGCGTCCAACCGACATCCTGGAAGGTCATGGGTTGGACTTCCCTTTGGCGGCTCAGAAAATTCTTTTTCTGAATATTTTGACTAGATAATACTTCTCTGTTATTTAAATTTTACTCAAGTCACCAGTCTAATTATCAATCATTTGATTACTTGTTAATACCAACTGATGTGTTCTCAGCCAATCAGCACGCTGAAATCTCTGCATGCATGTTAACAGCATTCAGTGTACAAGTAAAGGTTCTCAGGTATAATTTTAGCACTGTTTTACACTCAAAGGAAAATATCAGGAAAACCTGGGATTTCCGTTGAACGAACAAAGTCTCGGAGGAACTTACGAGCCCAAAGAAAATACTCGTCGAAAAACGCCGGGAGTGACAGGGGCCACTAAAAGTGTTACAAGCTAACACTTTCTACTGCCTGCGTGACATAGCTAGTAACCTTCTTCTTTATATGACATTACAAGTAAACATTTTCCTTGCGTGACATTACCTTGTCCTTGCTCTAAGGCTGGCAACACGTCAAGTTTAATCCAACATGGGGTGTCAACGTCGTCGTCTCCACCTTTTATAAAGCTTAAGTAGATCGAGGTGCTCGACATAACGCTTTCCTCGATTTCGGAATCAAAGTTCTTGGGCTGCAAGCAGTAATGGCGAACTGTAACCGCGAGAGATTCCCAGTCAAACACCTGAAACGCACAAACAGACGCGTCACACAGTGATTGATGTCTTGATTCTCGTAACCTACATGCCTGAAAATGTATAGAAATGATAGAAAGAAAATATATTTTGACAAATGATAAATAGTGGGGAGACGGTGGTTTGATAATAAGCCATTTCGAATTGTCATTTGCCTCTATATCAAGACGACTCTTCGTGTGAAACCATTCATATGAAAATGTGTTTGCCCCGCATGTTTATTTTCATACAAATCAAAATTATTTTCATATGAAAGGTTTTGCCGGGTTTTTCACGAGGCCTCGTTTTGAAACAGAGGCCCAAGGAAACTCGGAAATTACCTATTAAGGTCATTCACCAGTATTGCATTGCGCATCCCTAATGCGCATAATTACACGCGTAATTAGCGCGCACGAATTAAAAAATGACGGGCTTTTTCTTCACTGCTGGACCTCGCCATAGACGTAAATCGTCATTTTCTCAAAAATAGGCAGTCTTTGACTACATGTGCCTAGTGATATGAAAACTAGTATCATCTGCAATGACTACATGATACAACAACAACAAGAAACTTTATTGTAAAATAAGTATCAACTGTAACAATTTATAATCATGTCTTTCTCATCGTAGAGGAACTGATGTTTATTTGGTGGAATTTTGAATAATTATCGGCTTATCAGATAAGCTTGTTTCTGTTTTCATTTTTGAGTCTTTCGTAGCCCTCCGAGATAATTTTTGTGTCGATATCTATTAGCATATTTAGTTAACATTTGGTGCGTGCGAATACTCTGCGTGGTATGTACCCGATTGTGCATTTTTAAGTCGTTTTGTAATTTATTCGTGTGCCAGTTTCATCCCATCTCGGTTGTTATCAAGATGTCTTCGAGCAGTACAATTAAAGATATTAACGTTACAATTTTTTCGCCTAAATCACTTAAGAATAGTTCGAAAAAGATGTTCCCATTTAACTTTCAGCTTCTAGATGATAATTCTGGATTTTGTTGACCAAAACGTCGGGTTGTGTAATAGTCAAAGTTTTTCGGTTGCTCGCAATAGGCTTTTGTACAATATGCTTTTATTTTCCCACTAAAATGCTCCATCTTAATGCTCCATTATTTCCACTAAAATGCTCGGTTTCCTCCAAAAATGTCACTAGAATGCTTGGTTAATGCTCATACATAGGAGTTTTTAAATTTTCATAATCAGAGTGCTTAACAACAACGCATACTTAGTATAACAAGTTATAAACAACAACGCATGTAAAATTTTTAATACACCAGAAGATAATTCTCTAATTGATCTGTTGTTCTGTTAATGCTTTGTCCCCTTTTGGTGACACTTGGGTGAAGAGGCCAAGTTAAGTCTTCATTTTCTCGTAAAAAAAAATGTTTATTTCTATATTCTGTGGAAAAAATATTAACTTTCAGGGAAAATGTCACTAAAATGCTCGAATAATGCTCAATGCTTTTGCCCCACTAAAATGCTCGAAAAAATGCTAGCATAATGTACAAAAGCCTAGGTCGCAAGTGTTGACAGATGGTAACAAAAATTCTAATTAGTGCTGGTTTTTGTTCGATTTCACTGAAATTTTAACACGATGAAGCTGGAATATTAAAGAATAGATTTTACTTTTGCCGATGTTTGGAGCTAATTAACGGAGAAGTTATATATCGCTGCGAAGTCAGCGTATCAGAATACATTCTTCGCAAAGCGTGCGTTTGGCGTGATGGTGCAATCGGATATTTTTGTTTACTCAGAAGCAAAAACTATTGTAGTCGACACAGCGGCAAAATGACTGCGCATGATCCAAGTAGCTTGCGTGATTTCCGCGCGAGAAGGAATGGGCGCCATAATATTTCCATAGAAACAAACTGCGTCAAAATGGCGGCAATTCAAAATTCCCGGCAAATGTTCTGTTTTTGCCGAGGATAAGGTCGTCACTAATTAGCTAAGGTTATTACGCTGAAGACAGTTTCCGTGAACGTTTTTCTTTCACATATCTTTTGTAACAAAAAATTGGTTCTGGTAACAATGTTGAATTTCCTGTTCGAAGTCGGGCATGAAGTTCGTGTTTATCGTAGCAGCGTCAGTATTAGCTTTCGCATTTTCTGATGGGGAATTGCCTCTTGCGAAAATGCGTTGTTTGAGGGGAAAAACACAGGACAAGTATGTTTGCCGCGGACAAATGATCTCTCTTAACGCAGAAATGGCCATGGTAGCGGACATCGAGCGTGGAAATTTCGTCTGCGAATATCACTGGTATATATTGAGGACCACACACAATATTCGCCCCTACCCTTTGAATAGCCATCCCAGAGCTATGAACCCCACTCTAATACCGGCAAAGCTATTTCAAGTCTTCGCAGAGGTGGGGAAAAGCCTTAGTATCGGCCTGGAACGCGGTTGTGCACCAGTTACCAGCGAAGTTGTTTTTTTTGAAAGGGAAGGCAACCTGTCTCCCAGGATACAATCTGTCACCAGTCCCTAGCCTGAGGGCTGGAACAGGTCAGGTTCTAGGAGGAGGGGGGTAATAATACTTAAGCTGCCATATGGTTATAAAAGTTTATACTACAATGAGAATGCTAATGCTATTCATAATTACATGTAAAACTGGAGTTGTTAATTTTTTTTACAAAATTATAGACCAGCCTAGGAACTCCACCCATGTGACATCCATGTGTGCTTCACCAGGCACAACAAATGATGTATGCATTGCAATCAAATTGGTAGCCAGGCAATTGCAGGAAACCAAGTGAAGCATATCCCTCAAGATTACATTGATGAATTGATTATTTGAATGTTGAATCTGCTAATCAAATAAATAAATCGCTTCAAGAATGCAATAATGAATTGATTATTGAAATATTGAACTCCCTAGTCATAAACCCATCAGCCATAGTCTTGGAACAACTAATTGGTTTGACAGTATTCCAGTAATCATTCATTATTGCATTCTTGAAATAACTAGCGGGTTCAATATTCCTTTAAGGGTCCCTTAATCAATTCATAAATGTAATCTTGAATGGTACCCTTCACTTGGTTTGACTGTAAACAACAGGTCCACTTAAAAAATATATTAATAACAATAGAAACATAAGCGGCCTTATACACCCCCCCTGAGGTGTAATGAGGACGATGATGAATAGAAACATAAGCTTACTGCATACCCGCTCTCATAGGGTCAATCATCTGCAAGATCTTACTACTGCACATTCAACGAAGGTGAAAAACAGTCAGGTCATATGCTTAAAATTTTAACAGGACTATTAATGTTATACATGTTCAGCTGTATATGCAATGCTGCACCTGCGAGCTAAAAACTGTAGAACAAGTAGAAAACAATATAAAACAATTTTATTTTTTAATTGATTGACTGATTTACTTTTTGTGATTTTTTTCCTCATTTTTAGTCATTTAAAAACTATCATTTAATTTCTATTTTGCGCTTTAAAACAAAAAGCTTGTAATCCATCTTCTTGATGACTTTCACTTAGTCAAGGTTTTTGTTCATCCATCTGAAAAAGCCAGTTCCACAATCCACATGGCATCCAGTTGCTGCAGCAGCCTGACTGCTGCTGCAGTACCACATCCATCTAATGCCATGGCAAAACACAGCACCACTTTCATTAGAAAAAATGGAAAGGACATTCTTTGTCGGGGAGGGATCATAAAGGCTTTCATCTTGGCTGAAATGGCAGAACTCTTACTAAATTATGACAACATGTATCTTGATACACTGCCAGTTGATTTCTTCATGTCAAACCTGACAGGGTCCAACAGCAGTTGCAGGAACTGAGGTTGATAACTGAACAATCTGTCACAAACCAAAAAAAATGTGTTTTGTAATACAACAACTTTCTTAACTTTAAAAAAAGTAACAAAGCTTGTTCAGTACTCACTACCTACAATAAAATTAATGCAGTTTTTTTCAAAAATATTATCATTACAGTAAAGAGCAGAAACTAGATAGAGGAAGGTTTGGCAGACAACACACTAATTAACAAGATAGCTTGACAAATATCTAACTTTCCATAGGCTAAAGATATTCCATCTATTTTACTGTTCAAAGGGTATACAGTCAGTCATACCATGAGGGACTGCACACATTTGTAAACTGTGTCTAAGTTGATGTATTCAATGTAACCATGTAACCCTAAATGCCCATGAGACTGCCGTCAACCTGTGCAGATTTTTTTTTTGCAGACTGAGTTAAATAAATATTTATTTAATTCTGTTCCACCAGAGAAGCCCAAATCAGACAGAGCTGCCGTTCTTGTTGCTGCTACTTTCCTAGGATGGCTACTGTTATGCTCTAAAGTTTTAAATCTTTTAACACTGTACAAAGACATTGAGTAAACCTGCCTACTTTACTTGTTTGTGGAGGTCCTTCCATTGGTATTTTTCCACTACCATGTTATATTTAGAAGCTCTGAACTTATTTATGAACTTGGAAACTACTTGTCCATAAATAAATAAGATATGCAGTTTTATTCATTTGTTGGAAGCGACATCACTACAACAAGTCAACATTGTCATTACTGAGTGATGCAATACATCAAAAACTGAACGATGACAAATACTTTAGCATGAAAGAACAAATGCTAGCAGCCATTACAGAAAAGAAAGTGTAAATTTGGCACTCTCTTTTGAGAGATTCCACTGAATGGCACTACGCTCTGCAGCAGATTAGACTGAATGTCCAGCTTCTTAGTGTAAACAAGGTACAGCATGAATTTCACCATCATTTTGTCCCAGCTTCACTAAAAATTGCAATTCATGGCAAAAAACCTTGAAAGCCCAAGGCAGGTTAGTCAAGTCAACAAGGCATGATCTATAACTTGATTTTGTCTTTAATCATATTTAGCACTTATATGCAGAGTCTTTTAATTGAACTGAATGGAAATTATATTCCACAGTTTCTGTATAACTTTGATCTGCTAACAGTTTACAATATATGAAGTCATTTAATTCAAAGATCAATGCTGTGATTTGAAAGCCATTTAAAAATGGGCAACCAAAGTGAATTTAGGTATTTTATAAAGTACTGTTTCCAAAAAGACTCTAAAAAAATTCTAGGTAGCCTTTTAAAAAGTTGTTAATTTATACACAACTCGATTCGCATTAATTTGTGTACAGTCACTTTCGTTACGTTTAACTGACAGTGTTCAGCCCAGGGCCAGTCCAAGAACGAAATAGAGTGATTTATTTTTACGTTGCGTACATTTAAGCTTACACACTGTAAATATGTTTGAAAAGTTAGGAAAAGTTCGTTCAATCGAACAAACAGAAGATCGTAAACACAAACATTATTATGAAAGTCGAATGCGCCGGCCAACTTCTAAGCTTCAAAGTACTAAATTTAAGAAACTTGCCAAGCGATAATATATTGCAGCCAGTTAGTTAACATTAAGAGAACTTAACCAAAATTCAATTCGCCGGACGTAATTTGGAAGACCATAAGAACACGAGTACAGTTATAGACTGTTATTTACATAATTAAAGGCCACTTACCGTCTGCAGCTTTCGACAACTCACTTCTGAAGCATCTCCGTCAAAGTCCCAATGTCTTTATAAACAATAAGACTCATTTCCGTCCACTGATGGCTTAAAATTCGGAGAAAAATATGCTTCGTTCTCTCCCTTGAGCGTCCATTCGCACACTGCACGCGATGGCACGCGAACTCACACGCAAAATAGCCGAACATGCGCAGTCATTTTGCCGCTGTGTCATTGTAGTCGAAAAAGGTCATTTCAACGACCTTTCAAACGAATATAAATTTAAATATTTGCCGAAATGAGTTTGTGGTTAAAAAAAGGTTTTTTGACCAGCGCTGTGGTTGGAACTTTTTCCCGCGAAAATCCCCTGTTGCAGTTGAGTTAAACCTTAATAAACATAGGAAACTTACCAACGTCGTTGAACAAACGCGCGAGCACATGGAGCGATCGTAGCAAAAAGTTGCCATCTACGTCATGTCTTCTCGGGATACGGAAATGAAACGAACATTGCTCGACAGTGGTCTCGAGTTGTTGGCGAAAGAATACGAGAAAAACCCGAGTTACGGACACACACGTGTGCACGATAACATGGTGCCTTGAGCTCTACGAGCACTAGGCACAAAAACCCGAGTTATGGACACAAACGTATACACGATAACATGGTGCTTTGAGCTCTATGAACACTAGGCCTCTACGCCTCTACGTGTACTAGGCACAAAAAGTGAAGGGGAGGACACTTCATGACATATTACACGAACGGCAAGTGTTGCGGACGCACACGTATGCACGATAACATGGTGCCTTGAGCTCTACGAGCACTAGGCACAAAAACGAGTAGGTGACCTATTATCTTTATCTGATGTTTTGAACTGAGTAATCAATGTCTCTATGTAAAATCTATATGGACCAGTTCTTAGCGTAGAACAAAAAATGATCGTTGGAAACGTGAATTTAGCAAGCAATCGTGACTATAATCATGGTATTGTTATAAGGATTTATGGGGTGTAAACAAGGTGCTATTGCCCCTAAAGAACATGGGGAGCCCTCATTTTCATTTCATAATTTAAGTTTCTGTAATAGAAACAATCAATAGGCAAAATTTGTCAAAAATCTCAGTGCAGGTTCTATTTCAGTGGAATGACCTTAAAGCACTGGACTCCGACTCGAGTTGTCTGAGTGTGAGTCCTGACCAGGGACATTGTGTTTCAGTGGCCCTCGTCAACCCCGATATATAAATGGATAGCGGCTGACCGCCAGGGCAACAGGAAAAATGGCAGTGGGAGGGGAGGCTGGGGGATAAAAAAAGTACAAAACCTACTTGTAGTGCGGTGTCTTTTTCCAAGGTACCTGTTAAAGCGATCACCTCCTCGGATAAGTAATGACCCTATAAGAAAATCACCGAACAGACATACAGTAAGCATTCAGCCATAAGAACCTATGAGGTCCATAAAAGACAATTGAAAAAAAAAAAAAAAACAAACACACTGTACGTTCTCTCCAACCTTTACAAAAATATTATTCTTGCTTCCACGAGTCGCCCAAACATTTCCCAGTTCATCGTTCACAATCTCCACACCCTGCCCAAGAAATAAAAAGTGTTAGAAGACGGAAAGATTTGTGTCCCACCTAAAAGAGTTGTTTTGTGGTTTTTTAATGACTGCCGTAAAAACCCAGTCTACAGCAATCCACAGCGCATGGGGCCAATCAAAATAAACCCAACAAACGCACAGAAACGATTGGACGCGAATAAAACCTACGCGTTAAGGAGGCTCGAAAGGGTTTTTCGTTGCTATATTGTTTGTGAAACGATGAAAGATTACAAAGAAGGATGTTTAATGGTGTGGGCAAACTATATGTCTCCTTGCAACTCTATTGTTGGGCTATACTTTAAGGGTACTTGTGACGTCATATCAGTTACCATGGCAACGCACAAGGTCCACAAAAGCGTCCTCTAAATTTCAGTTTTTGCAAATTATCTGAGAAACTAATTCGGTGACCTACCATTTTTATTTCTTTGTTGGAAAGTTCCCTAAATGGGCCCTTTGCAGTTTACGATCACATGGTACAAAAACCGCCATGCTGGAGAGCAAACTGCCCACTGGGACCTCCAAAACAAAGCAACTTAACTAAATATTCTTTTGTTTTGGAGGTCCCAGTGGGCAGTTTGCTCTCCAGCATGGCGGTTTTTGTACCATGTGATCGTAAACTGCAAAGGGCCCATTCTTTAACTTTTCAGACAGTATGGAAAAAATTTATCTAGTAGAATTAAATATATTTAAAGAAAACGCGTTTTATGGCTTACAGAAAATTCCACTAGATAGTTTTCCCCGAAACTTTTAAATCTGAAGTGCCATCGTGAATGGTGCGTGCATGCAAAAAATCAAGATAGGTCACCGAGCAAACTTTCGAGCTAAAAACAAATGTTTTCCGCAGCTTTTATTTCCGGTTCGCGCGATTTTATGCGTCATTAACTTCCGGTGTGCTGATTTTAATACTGATTCAGCTGACGCGTGCATCTTAGTTATGGCGTGTATAGATTGCGCGCGCGCGTGCACCTAAAAACCCTTTCGAGCCTCCTTAACTACGCGCGTCAACCGGTCCCTTTCGCGGGAAAACAAGCAATCGAAGTAAGGTGCAGGAAAACATGCGCGGGCGACGTAAAGCGCGAGAAAACATGCAACCGGTGAAAGCGCGGGAAAACGCCAGTAACCCATTCCCAACAAAATTTGTCTTGCTATTTTGCATTGGTGGAACACGTCACACGATTACTGCAACCAGTAAAATTAAGAGATTTAATGGAATATGTGTCCTGCGCAGAAAACTCCAAAGTCAAAAACTTTTATATTTGTATTTCTAAAGTGGCAACCAAAGCCAAGAAAACATTCGTCGTTGCATGCTTCCCGTAATCAGCTATGAAGCCTGTATGAGCCGAGTTCTGTTTAGTTTTGTTAATAATGAAATCCTCTCGAATTTATTAGGGCTTCATTTCTGTTTCCCGAGAACCCATAGGTCTTATAACCTTTCCGAAAATTTTTTCGGTACTCAAAACGACATTTTTATCCATCCCAAAACAACAGATATTAAATCTCTCAAATAACGAAAGTTCAAGATGACCGTTTTCTCAGAAAATCTGGGGGGATTTAAAGCCTTTCGAACAGATCATTTACCAAATTAATCCGTTAGGCTCCTCCGACTCCATAAAATGATGTGCCCCTACAAAAGAACTCACCTTTCCTACGCAGCCTTTTGTAACCTTGGGGTCGGAACTCGGAGGCAAGGCTCCCAGACCGATTCTGTGAAATGACAGTGAAACCAAATTACGTTCTTAGTTCGTCATCCATCTACATCCTTCCCCGTATCTTTATAATTCTTGTTTTATTTGCGGTTATTGTCACAGCATCAGTAGTAAACTATTATTTGACATTTTCCTTCGATGTGACGCGAGTTTAGCGCGTTGCTTTGATCTGCAAAATGGCCTTTAAAAGTAACGAACCTTGACAAAACTCTTGCAACTTTTGGCATCAATCATAACACAAACAACCACAAAAGTGGTTCATTGACATCAAAGCTGTAGCTTAAAACCCTGATTTCAAAATTCTTCGACAAGCTCTTTCCCTCCCTCGGGAATTAAAGCACTCGGGAGTTACAAAGCACCTTAAGCGAAGAATCTGTTCGTTTGATTAATTCACTCCTGTTATAAATGAATTACCTTGTTACGTCAAATGCATTGTCAGAGCCATCAACAATGATTGAAGGTCGATCAATAAAAAAAATTCCCCTCGAGGAGTTTCTCTCTCAAAACACGTGATTTTACACCAAACTTGCGGCGCTGCGTCAAAATCATCAGATTCCTGAAAGTGAACAAATATAATTTATCTTCTCAAACTCATTAATAATTTATCAAGATCAAACAGAGAAAATCACAACCGTGAAAGAGGTTTGGATACCCGGTCTTAACCCTTTCCTGCCCGAGACCCACTTATAGATTTTACTCGTCATGGGGAGACCCCTTGGGCAGTAAGGGGTTAATTAATTAACATAGATTTTGACAATTTTACTTCTCCGTTTACTGCTTAGTTTTTGTTTTGATTGAGAAGATATATCAAACACTCCAGACAGTGTTTCATCGGCTATCCAAACACCTTGAATTTCGTCAAAAATACTCTGCTGCACGTCGTATTTTCAACTCTCTGTTCAGTATTTGGATATCCCGATGAAGCACTGTCTCTCGTGTTTGATATATTATATCTTCGTTTTCTCCTTGGTTTAAGTTTTGATTGAGAAGATATATCAAATACTTAATACAGTGTTTAAGCACGTTTCCAAACACCTCAAACCTCTTCAAAAATACTCCGCTGCGCGTCGTATTCTCAACTCTCTACTCGGTGTATGAAAATGTGGTCAAGCAAGATCTTTCGTGTTTCATATCTTGCCCGGGTATGTTACTAAAACCATAAGATCAATTTTAAAAACGCATGAGCTTCACACCGAAATTTATCTTCTACTTACTGCTTATTAGGGTATTTTTTTGAAAGTTAAGTAATCTATGTTTTTGCCGTGAAATGCAACTCTCTTTTCTCTTGTGAAACGTAGTATGGTAAATAACCGATTTACCTCAATATTGAGGCAGAATTTAACAAACACGACAGAACTCCGTTCCACTTCCTTTATTCAGCTACACGTATACCCTGCCATTTTGCACGTTTTACGCCGCCCAGTGACCACAACATGGCGATTTTCTGGTCCCTCTAAGCAAGTTGTCTTTGATTAGTACCTAATAATTCCAACAGTTATCCTTACAGGAGAACCGAGATCTATTGTTTGCAATAATGAGAAACATCGGGAACGTGAAAAAACGTACCGTTATCTTTTGCGTGAAACATGACCCTGACCACTCCTATTCTTACGCAAGCCTAGCTACTCCAATAGCCCATTTCACGGTTAATTTTTCTCATTTGCATTACAATGTAATCCAACGTGGATGCGAGGCAATTTCGGGCTAAAACTGCAAAATAGCCCGAAATTGCCTCACATACATGCTAGAATTAATTGTAATGCAAATGAGAAAAGCTAACCGTGAAAAGGGCTATTGAGATTTCACTGTCCACCGTCTACACACCCCTCCCCCATAGTTTTACGACCCTCATCCATGCTACCCTCATTTCTCTAAATGATAGGACAAAATCCCACAACAAATGGAAATTGAATCAATTACAAAACCACTAATGTCAAACAAAGCAACTCACAACTGAAACGCAGAATCAGTAGATGTCACCGACAAGTTGGACGCTCTGGACCGTGGGGGACCAGGGCGAGCCGGAGATTCTGGCCAAACAGATCCGACACAGAACCCAGTGATACGTTTGAGATTTTCTTCTGTGGAGATCTGGGCCGAGGAGACAATGGTGGAAATCCATCCGACGAATCTACGTCATCAAAACCTGAGTAAACCAATCACCGAGAAGGTTAGAAATTAACTAACAAAGTGTTATTTATTTTGTTTTCTTGGAGCACCTGTAAACTAGATGGTGCGTCCTGTCTCATCTCATCTCATTCCTCACCGTGCCCTGCAGGACACCTGAGGCTATGCGTCCTGTAGACTCTGTTTATCAAGTCTCTGTGACACACCCTTACCATGGCTGAGTGTGCGTAAAGTAAACTATGTCTTCGTGTTATAAGTAATATTTCAAAAACGAGTGCGAGGGTTTCATCAGGTTTCCAAACGCGAGAAACATTTGAAACCACGAGGCCGCAGGCCGAGTGGTTTTATTGTTTTCGAGCGTTTGGAAACCTGATGAAACCCGAAGCACGAGTTTTTGAAATTACTTCTCCAACAAAGAAAATTAGGTTAAATTATCATTTGAATATGATTTCCCAATTCAACTATTATATTTGAGACGTGAAATGTGCATGATCCTCAAAACAATGTGCATGATGTGCATGATCCTATCACCTAATTGCTGCGCTGTGACAATTTTGGAATATTCATCAACTGATGTCACGTTGTTACCAAGCTGTTTGTCAGTTCCGAGCGAACACGTTGCTTCACAGAGCAAATGGCAGAGTGCAGATTTAGACCTCCTAAAACTAGCGAAGAAGAGGAAAAGTGTGTGGCCAGCGCAATTCCGAGGCAACGTGTGCATTTGGTCTGATAAAATTTCTAACGTCAGTGCCATTTTAGGTCGGAAGTGTACAGCAATGTTGAAAGTGAACCAAAACACGAGGTCGCCACCATCGAGCAAGAATTTTAATTTAGAAAAAGAATGGGCTTTTCTGTTTTGGGTAGTTTACCACCGTTACATTCAACGTTAGCAGTAAATAATTTAGGTTTAAAGTTTGTTTCGTAAAATGTGTGATTAAATGAACTTGTTTATCGCCACGTGTTTTTGTTGCTTTATGAATATGCAGATTAAGAAATCGTTTCAAACACGGGTTTCTTTCAAAGCCGTGTTTTCAACTCGTTTTTCATTGGGTTTCTAAACTCATCCACCTCACCAGAATAAGATGCTCTGGTTGGGTAAGAGCTGCATGAATAATTAATGAGTTTGAGAATGTTTTTTCAAACCTTCACTAATAACAATGACTTCCTATTCACTTTGCAATTGACATACTTAAGGCTATACAACATTTCATAACAACCTAAATACTCGTCGATCTGAGCTTGAAGCGATTTCCTCGGATGGCTTCCTACTTGGTTAATGAAAGTTATTGTCCTTCCCATAGAGTTCAATCTGTTAGGACAAGTGTTCAAATGACCAGACAATTTCCAGTGGTTAAAGGGCTCCAGAGGATAGAACAGTCCGGGCTCAGGTAAGTCTCACCTCTCTCTAATCTTGGGTCATTTTATTTTTCTATTATTGTCTACTATTATTTTGCGGTTTCCTTCAATTGAATTTTGCATAGTAACAATACTATGACTGAAAAAATTTTGACATAGCTCAGTCCAAACTCAGTTCTCAGATCAGTTCAGTTCAGTTCTCAGTTCTTTATTTTTCTAACTAGTATTGTTTACAAATTGGACATGCCCACAGGTAGCTGATACTAATCTAGGTGGGTCATATCTTAACTAAAGGGAGTAGGTAGACTAGCTTACAGAAATCAGGAAGTTACATGAACTAGTATATAAATTATAAAAACTCCTTTCCCCAAACAATTCCAAATCCCTTTAATGGCAGAAACTCAATAACAAAGAACCACAAACCTGTCGGCGGCGAGAAAACAGAAGGACTGTTTTGATTTAAAAGGTCAGGACTCCAAGCCTGTTTCTGCACGTTGACTTGCTAAACGTAAGACATCAGTAAATTAATCAGTATGGTATTTAACGATATCTCTGGTGATGACTTCCTCAGTGTATAAAGTGTTTACAAGACTATCTCGTCACTTCTTGAGGTATCTTTTACATAATAGCGCTGGCCTCACTTTTAGTGCCATTGACCTGCACAAGAAAACGCAAAGAAGCGGCCGGCATTTTGTTGAGGGCGTTCGCGCTAATTGTTTCTGCGCATCCTTAAGGCTACCGCACACTAGCCGATTTTTTGTCGGCCGACAAAAAATCTGCACTTGTCGGCTAGTGTGCGGCGGGCTTTACAGCGCTCGCAAATTTACACGCCACGTCATGCATCGATGCGCGCGCTACGAAATAAAATCAGCAATGACAAGGTAGATGGCCATTGCTATAGCTTTGCCTGGATTTAACGATGTTGGACGTTCGATGACCCCTATTTCTCTTTTGATGGATCATTCTCTACCGATTTTCTACGTTTAGTGAAAAAATGAAGAAAATCTATCAATAAGAAGTTTGTTTTTTTGCAAAATGCACCATCGAATTCCGTTATTTTTAGTTCTTTGTTTATCTGTACAGCGGTTTCAAATGCCTCTTGAAAGTTA
>JAHPZR010024067.1:0-12500 GCA_019787425.1 Platygyra sinensis
ACTGCGCATGATCAGAGTCGCTTGCGTGATTTCCGCGCGAGAAGGAATGGGCGCCATAATATTTCCATAGAAACAAACTGCGTCAAAATGGCGGCAATTCAAAATTCCCGGCAAATGTTCTGTTTTTGCCGAGGATAAGGTCGTCACTAATTAGCTAAGGTTATTACGCTGAAGACAGTTTCCGTGAAAGTTTTTCTTTCACATATCTTTTGGAACAAAAAATTGGTTTTGGTAACAATGTTGAATTTTCTGTTCGAAGTCGGGCATGAAGTTCGTGTTTATCGTAGCAGCGTCAGTATTAGCTTTCGCATTTTCTGATGGGGAATTGCCTCTTGCGAAAATGTGTTGTTTGAGGGGAAAAACACGGGACAAGTATGTTTGCCGCGGACAAATGATCTCTCTTAACGCAGAAATGGCCAGGGTAGCGGACGTTGAGCGTGGAAATTTCGTCTGCGAATATCACTAGTATATATTGAGGACCACGCACAATACTTGCCCCTACCCTTTGAATAGCCATCCCAGAACTATGAACCCCACTCTAATACCAGCAAAGCTATTTCAAGTCTTCGACGAGGTGGGAAAAGCCTTAGTATCGGCCTGGAACGCGGTTGTGCACCAGTTACCAGCGAAGTTGTTTTTTAGAAAAGGAAGGCAACCTGTCTCCCAGGATACAATCTGTCACCAGTCCCTGAGGACTGGAACAGGTCAGGTTCTAGGAGGAGGGGGGTAATAATACTTAAGCTGCCATATGGTTATAAAAGTTTATACAACAATGTGAATGCTAATGCTATTCATAATTATATGTAAAACTGGAATTGTTTATTTTTTTTTTACAAAATTATAGACCAGCCTAGGAACTCCAGCCATGTGATATCCATGTGTGCTTCACCAGCCACAACAAATGATGTATGCATTGCAATCAAATTGGTAGCCAGGCAATTGCAGGCAACCAAGTGAAGCATATCCCTCAAGATTACATTGATGAATTGATTATTTGAATGTTGAATCTGCTAATCAAATAAATAAATCGCTTCAAGAATGCAATAATGAATTGATTATTGAAATATTGAACTCCCTAGTTATAAACCCATCAGCCATAGTCTTGGAACAACTAGTTGGTTCAGTATTCCAGTAATCATTCATTATTGCATTCTTGAAATAACTAGCAGGTTCAATGTTCCGTTAAGGGTCCATTAATCAATTCATAAATGTAATCTTGAAGGGTACCCTTCACTTGGTTTAACTGTAAACAACAGGTCCACTTAAAAAATGTATTAATAACAATAGAAACATAAGCTTACTGCATACCCGCTCTCATAGGGTCAATCATCTGCACGATCTTACTACTGCACATTCAACGAAAGTGAAAAACAGTCAGGTCATATGCTTAAAATTTTAACAGGACTATTAATGTTATACATGTTCAGCTGTAAATGTAATGCTACACCTGCAAGCTAAAAACTGTAGAACAAGTAGAAAACAATATAAAACTATTTTTATAATAATTACTGATTGACTGATTTACTTTTTGTGATTCTTTTCCTCATTTTAAGTCATTTAAAAACAATCATTCAATTTCTATTTTGCGCTTTTAAACAAAAAAGCTTGTAATCCATCTTCTTGATGACTTTCACATAGTCAACGTTTTTGTTCATCCATCTGAAAAAGCCAGTTCCACAATCCAAATGGCATCCAGTTTACTGGACATTCAGCAGCCTGACTGCTGCTGCAGTACCACATCCATCAAATGCCACGGCAATACACAGCACCACTTTCATTAGAAAAAACGGAAAGGACATTCTTTGTCGGGGAGGGATCATAAAGGCTTTATCTTGGCTCAAATGGCAGAACTCTTACTAAATTATGACAACATGTATCTTGATACACTGCCAGTTGATTTCTTCATGTCAAACCTGGCAGGGTCCAACAGCAGTTGCAGGAACTGAGGTTGATAACTGAACAATCTGTCACAAACCAAAAAAATGTGTTTTGTGATACAATAACTTTCTTAACTTTAAAAAAATTAACAAAGCTTGTTCATTACTCACTACCTACAATAAAATTAATGTAGTTTTTTTTTTAATATTATCATTACAGTAAAGAGTAGAAACTAGATAGCTGAAGGCTTGGCAGACAACACACTAATTAACAAGACAGCTTGACAAATATCTAACTTTCCATAGGCTAAAGATATTCCATCTATTTTACTGTTCAAAGGGTATACAGTCAGTCATACCATGAGGGACTGCACACAATTGTAAACTGTGTCTAAGTTGATGTATTCAATGTAACCATGTAGCCCTAAATGCCCATGAAACTGCTGTCAACCTGTGCAGATTTTTTTTTCGGCAGACTGAGTTATATAAATATTTATTTAGTTCTGCTCCACCAGAGAAGCCCAAATCAGACAGAGCTGCTGTTCTTGTTGCTGCTACTTTCCTAGGATGGCTAATGTTATGCTCTAAAGTTTTAAATCTTTTAACACTGTGCAAAGACATTGAGTAAACCTGCCTACTTTACTTATTTGTGGAGGTCCTTCCATTGGTATTTTTCCACTACCATGTTATATTTAGCAGCTCTGAACTTGGAAACTACTTGTCCATTAATAAATAAGAAGATAGGCAGTTTTATTCATTTGTTGGAAGCGACGTCACTACAACAAGTCAACATTGTCATTACTGAGTGATACAATACATCAAAAACTGAACAATGACAAATACTTTAGCATGAAAGAACAAATGCTAGCAGCCATTACGGAAAAGAAAGTGCAAATTTGGCACTCTCTTTTGAGAGATTCCACTGAACGGCACTACGCTCCGCAGCAGATAAGGCTGAATGCCCAGCTTCTTAGTGTAAACAAGGTACAGCATGAATTTCACCATCACTTTGTCCCAGCTTAATATCAAAGAGGTACTGGAGAAAGGGATCACACCCTCCTTGCAGGGAGATCAGCTGAATTTATTATTAAAAAATTGCAATTCATGGCAAAAAACCTTGAAAGCCCAAGGCAGGTTAGTCAAGTCAGCAAAGCATGATCTATTACTTGATTTTGCCTTTAGTCATATTTAGCACTTACATGCAGAGTCTTTTAATTGAACTGAATGGAAATTATATTCTACAGTTTCTGTATAACTTTGATCTGCTAACAGTTTACAATATATGAAGTCATTTAATTCAAATATCAATGCTGTGATTTGAAAGCCATTTAAAAATGTGCAACCAAAGTGAATTTAGGTATTTTATAAAAAGTACTGTTTCCAATAAGACTCTCAAAAAATTCTAGGTAGCCTTTTAAAAAGTTGTTTTTTATACACAACTCGATTCGCATTAATTTGTGTACAGTCACTTTCGTTACGTTTAACTGACAGTGTTCAGCCCAGGGCCAGTCCAAGAAGGAAATAGAGTGATTTCATTTTTACGTTGCGTACATTTAAGCTTACACACTGTAAATATGTTTGAAAAGTCAGGAAAAGTTCGTTCAATCGAACATATAGAAGATCGTAAACACAAGCATTGTTTTTGGTAGCAACTAAGATCAATCGGATACGTATATATACCAATTTTTAAAAAATTCTGTAGGTGGGAAAAAAATTTAAAAAGCAATAGTCGAAAATTGGGTTTTTACTTTCTTCTGTCCTGCAGAATCTTTTTAAAGTTACATATTTTGACGATCATTCCTAATAACATGTAATATAGGAGTTTAAGAAGATTTCACAGACCCATTCTCTTAGTAACACGATAACTTCCGATTTTGGGTTGCAACTGAATGCGTTATATCGTTGCCATGGTAACAGGTTTTCTAAAAAAAATACAATGTAAAGATTCTATGACTTATCATTTATGTCTGTGGTAAATTTCACACTGATACGATAAACCAAACTGCAATTGGAAAAGAATTTGTAAAACTAGTCTGGGAAAATAAAAACTATTTCGAGCCACCTTAACCAAAAGTTGCACGTATCGAACTGTCCTTGGCAAATTTGCAGTTGTTTACGAGCGTACCCGCTTTTTCAATATTTTCAAGTTTTTTTACGTCAAGATACCGTAAATGTGCTTCTTTTAGTTTTCTCAGGAATTTAATTACCCGTTTACATCTAAACTTTCTAGAAAAAACTATAAAACATCGCATTTCGTGGACGACCGGCAGCCAACTGCACCCTAATGGCTGATAGTATACGAGTAGTTCAGCCAATCAGATTGCAGCATTTGCATTAGTATACTAGAAGAATTCTACTAATGCTAAATAGGCCATAGAGAGACTACAGGCTAGCTTCATGTATACCCTCTCTCATTAATGTACAGCCTCTTTCTATAAGAAAGGCTGTCATACAGGATAGATGGGTGAGGGGTCAGTAACCACGAACAAAAAATCTCCGAAGGAAAAAATAACTTAATTAAAAGTTAATAAATCAATGTCATCTTGATCTCAGGCATCTTGCTGGCCACGAAGTGATGGCATTTCCAGTGAAGAAAGGTGAGAAACGAGTCCATTATTACTTTAAAATGTCCTTTAGACCCAGAAAAAAAATGACTTGGTCGGTGTAATTTAGTCAAATTTACCAGTCTCTTTTTAACTGAATACTTAGTAACGTTTTCATTTGTGTTACTGCAAGCATTAATTAGCAGGAGATGTCAGATACAATAGTGATGATTTGGTTCTAAAGTGGGCGATGTACCAGTGGAAACTAAATAGCGACAAAAAATGTAGTCTTGATTGGAGGGAGATACCTGTTGACAAAAGTGCCCGGAAAGTGTACAGGACATTTGGTTTCTAAATTTATTGGGGGAAGTGGGTTGAGGTGGGTAAAAGGACCCTTTCTTTAAAAACTACGAATTCTAAAACAGGAATTGAGAATAAGAAGAAGAAGAAGAAGAGAATTGGTCACCATATCCACGAATTCGGACAGGATGTTCGATTAATAGCACTTTCAACCATTTCTTTCCGTGTTAGCTCCATTTGATATTTTTTATGTGGACATTGCATTCCATATCTCATAGCAGCAGAAAACTGAAAGAAAGAAAACTTAAAGACCCAGAATTGCCCATTAAGCATTGCAAGCTGTGATCTCTTGGCGGCCATTTTTGTGATGTTGAAAATTCTGAGGCTTTTGCTTGCCGTCAGAATAGAACTCTTAAACAATAGACGCCTCGCTCCCATGAAAACCACAACAACAGAGGCGCGCGAAGCATAATGGCCAATACTGGGCCTTTAACGTATTGTAATATGAAATGTATCGACTAAGACGTACAACTGCATATCTACGTGTACGCACACATCTTGAATTGACCCCAAGACTGCAATTTCCTTCCACACATGATGAATGCTGAAGTCGCAGTTATTTTTCCACAGTTGGTTCGATTTGTTAGCAGATATATGTCTAATACTTTTAGGTGCCAAGTATACCAGATATATAAGGAGAAAATATTATCCTTTTTTCAATTTTGTCAGCCACCTTGGGAAAACATATTATGCTGGGGGTAGCTGATCGTTCTAACAGTGTTAGAAAAGTATTAGAAAAACAAGTTACAGCAAACTTTGCGCACTGAGAAGATCTATATTGTGAGTGTTTCGATACCGTTTTGGGGGACAAGCTTTTTAATAGTCTTTTCTCCGTCACATCAATGTGAAGTTTCATTAGCCTTTGATTGACGTTATATTATATACTTAAAAAGGAGTCATTTTAATCGTGATAACAACGATAATTTAAACAAAAAACCTCCAAATTAATAAACCTTGAATTATGCGAGACCAGATTTGATCTGCAAAAATCAATTAGTAACATGTATCAAACCATAAGTAACATATCGGAGAATAAAATTTCTGCTTTGAAAGATTAATTTTTTGCGTAATGCCCCAAATTGACATGGGAGGCTGCATATAAGATAAGTCTGGCAGAACTGGACTAAGGTTCGACTGACAGACTTTCTGTCAATTAGCAGCTTGCCGTCAGATCTCTTCCTTAGTTCGTCAAAATCGGACCCAGGTCTTCTAATTCCAAAATCATTTCTATTCTCTTTCACCTAGAACCGTTTGTGGAGGAGTATGAAAAACAGCTACATTCTCATTACAACACTTTCAGTAAAGTCATAATCATCCCATGGGAACAAACCTCTGCCATTCATATTGATGATCTCTACACAAACATGTCCTGGGTTAAGGATGACAGGAAACCCCCTAAAGTAAACACAAAAAGAACTTAAAGACTACACCGACATCTTCAAGGGCGACGAGCATCATCCTAATCCAAAGCGGCTTCTGGTATATGGCCGGCCAGGCGTTGGGAAAAGCACATTTTCTCAAAAAGCAGCTTTCGACTGGTCGAATCAGAGAAAAGGAATCCTCATGAAGTTTGATGTTGTGCTGCTGATTAAGCTGCGAGATGTGTGTCATTTGAAGGATATCCGAGATGTCCTAAAAGCTTCCAAACTGCTGGCTGGTGATGAGGTGGTTTCAGTGGATGATGTCTGTGAATACATACTTCATAATCAAGAAAAGTGTTACTCATTTTGGATGGCTATGATGAGTACGTCTGTACTGGAGAGCATTCACCTGTCCGTGACATCTGGGAGGGCACGCTACTTAGGGGTATCCACGTCATCATCACAACCCGACAAGAGAAAACTGACGAGTTAATATTGCCTAGCCACGCTGTTTTTGAAATAAACGGTTTCAAAAGTCCCCATCAAGTCAAAGTGTTTGCAAGCAAGTTTCTAAAGGAAGATGTTGAAGAGTTTCTAAGCTACTTGGACGAAAAAGATTTGAGAGATATGGCCGAAATCCCACTTCTCCTTTCGATGCTCTGCTTAGTTTGGAAGGAAAACCACCTAAGGGAACTGCTAAAATCACGGGCCGACATCTACAAGCAATTTCTTCAAACCTTGTGGTACCACGCAGTCGCAAAAGATTCAAATTCAGCGCACTCCAGAAAAATAGACGACTACAAAGATGAGCTTTGTACATTAGGCAAGCTTGCCTTTGATGCCCTTGTGGAGGATAATCTTTCTTTTCCTTTAAGCAAACTGCCTGACAACATTTTAATGACAAAATTAATTGAAGTCGGTTTGTTTCATGTACTCAATGTTTCAAGTCTTGAACCTGAGAAAGCTGCACATTTTATTCATAAATCAGTACAAGAGTTCCTGGCTGCTTTTCATCTCAAGGAGGAAACAAGTACAACCTGTCTGTCCCAAGTTGAATCATTTGAAAAGATTGTCAGGGTGATTGAAGTTCTCAGATTTGCCTGTGAGCTGTCTGCAGATGCGGCATGCGCTGTTCTAAGTCATCTGGGGATCGTAGGAAAGAAGGAAGGTCTGACAAAGTACAACTTCACTGAAACACCTTGGACTGAAGATTTGTCTAAAGACCAAAAGCAGTTTCTAACTCTTATTTCACACAGCTTTTTTTCCTGTTCGGCTGAGAAGAGGCGAGATCTCTACCCTGTGTTTTTGTCTTATGTTGGTGGTGTTTTATTTATTGATTCAGACCAGCTGCATAGCCTTGCCAACGAGCACTTCCTAAAATCTAATGCGGCGCCAGAGTGTATTTTCTTCTCTAGCGGCCTACGTACAGAGCAAAGCTATCAAGACCTAATCAGTGTACTAGAGGACCTCAGTGCAGTTGTTGTCTGCTGTTCGGGCGAAAAGAAAGCTTCGGATTTTCTAAAGAAGTATTCATTGTCACCAATAGAAGTTTCTCTGAAGAAGGCAGACGGGAAGATATACCTTTATATTACTGAAATTCAAGCGAGCATTAGCACACTGTTTCCCACTGAAATGCTCACGGAGCTCATTTCATCTCCAGAGTGTACTATGAAGGCAGTTGATGACCAGTCAAATGAACAAGACGACAGTAGCGCTTTGTGTTTAACTGAGAACAGCACTGATTATACTCGGGCTACTCATCATTGTCTCTCCTGTGTCTGTAAAATTGGTGTCATTGTTGACAAAGGCAACAGATCGAGACCCTCATTGACGTTCTACCTTTTGTGACATCTCCACAACTTATATCTATTTTTGGAGGAATTCAAAGTGCTACTGACCCTGCGTTGGTGGACAAGCTGGTCTCACGTATTAACTTTACAAACAGACTTCATAGCTTAGCACTAGACAATACCAATTTGACAGCCAAGCCTGCTGCTGTCATTGCCAGATCTCTGTACCAGGCTCCTAACTTGCGTGTTCTCGACTTGTCACTTAACCCTCTCGGTGAAGGAGTAAGTGATCTCACGCAACATCTCAGCTGTGCTCCTGACCTGGAGATCCTGCTCCTTGACGTTGTTAAGATGACAAAGAAACAAGTGAATGATTTGACTGAAGCTGTACGTCAGACCAAGATCAGCAATTTGCGGACAGGTTACAATGTAAGTTTTGTGATTTTTGTTACCACTTGTTTCAACAGTTTACCATGACTGGATATTACTGACATTTTAATTTAGCAATTTGTTTTGTCTTCCTTGTTTTGCTGAACAAGCGTTCAGTTTGAAAAATTAAAAGACGCGGGCAAAGTTCTAGGGATAAAAAGTCGCTAAAAACGTAAACTGAATTAATTTGGACTGATGATCAATCCAAATTAATTTTTCTGGTGAAATCCAGACTGTAAAACGTTAATTTTAACGTAATATCAGGATGCAATATCTATTTTAGTTTCACTGTTGTGGCAGGTTCTGCTGTAAATCTCAGTTATTATTGCGCGGTCAACCCAAAACACAGATCATGCAGGCCGCACACCATGCGGACTGTGCAGACCGTGCAGACTAAGTACTTTTTTTAACACTTGACTCACTTTTTTCGGTTCTGCAGTTACAAAATGTAGTGTTCAATATGTCCCGATGTTTGTTATTTATCCACAAGCCGCACAAATTCGACATCTGACTGTTGATCTGATAGACAAACACGTTTAATACACTTTGTATGGGAAATTCCCTTTACTGGTTCTAAATATACTAAAATTAAGCATAAAAATAAACTTCCATACATTCTGGGCGCAAATTGTGTCAAGTTTTGACGGGTTTGTGGCTTGTGGTTTTAATTCTGTTGTCCAATTTGTTGTTGTTGTTGTTGTTGTTGTTGTTGTTTTTGCTGTTGTTGTTGTTGCTGTTGTTGTTGTTGCTGTTGTTGTTTCGATTTCCTTAGTCTCCGTTCCCCCCTTAACTGATTCATAAAACAAAGCAAGGGCGGTGACTCTAGGCGACGGTGTCCCACAAATCGTTTTCGCTTCACAAAGTTGCAGAATCGCTATTAGACTTGGAGTATTGCCTCTTTCGCTTAGTCCATTGAAAGTGACCGTGAGTAAATCACAGTATGTGGGAAATTCGCCAACAGAAAAGAATCCAGGTGATGAATTGCATTTTGATCGTGTTCGGCTGGCTTCTGTTCTCCATCGCAGACGTCTTAAAGAGATCAGCACCACACTACCTCCTCATGAGTTGGAGTGTGGGACTGATCCTGAAACCGTCCGCGATGGAGGCTGGATTTCCTGAAGACTTAAGTGCAAACCTTCCTCAATTGAATCCGTTGCGAAAACAAGTTCATGAAATAAATTCTTACACTTAAGAACTATCTGGATCATGGACATTCTATTAGCAGAATTCCTGAATTTCCTGAAGTGGAACGGAACACTCAAGCTCCTCTGTAAGACAAACTGACCCTCCGGCGTCCGCGCTCTTGTCAAGCCCATAGGCGCAGGGGGCGGGTTTCAGAAATTTTTTAAATTTTCCTGGCAGAAGTATTCGGGAGAAATACATTCTAAAAGTTAGTCAAGGCCAGGCTTGTAGATTCATCCTCTCAACTTTTTTCAGAAACTATTTACAATAACAATAAGTAAATAAAGATGGTAAATTATTTCATTATTATTTACAGTAATGATAAAAGGAAAAATGTTCTCTAGTATAAAAAACGCTACCAAAATATAATGATATAAAACAATGAATCAATTAAGGCCATGAAGCCGTTTTCAGTTTTTCACAGCAGCTTTAAATCAGGCTTAAAGGATTTAACTTCTTAGTGACTTAGTTCACGGGACTTGTAGGCTACTTTTTATGACGTTTGCCTCGTCAAAATAGAGTTAAATGATATAAGGACCCTGTTTTGGAAAAGCCAGATACCGTTTAAATGAGTATCGTAGAAATCCACAATATGGATTATATTGTTTCCATCAACAAAACAATGACAAAACAGTCAAAGCAAACGAAGATCAAGATTTTGTTTTTGTGGTGGCTCTGAAAAGAACCCTTTAAAAATGTTTATTGAACTTTTCGTCCGAGGAAGAATTAACTTTTTCTCTTACTGTCTAGGCTGTCGACCAAGGTAAATGGAGTATGCGCGGTTTGAAAAAAATTTTTGCGAATGATAACATTTTCATGCATTTATTAGACGTGAGAATTGCCTAATTTCAAATCGCGCGGGAGACTGGCATTAACGGATTTTTGCGAACTATTTTAAAATTCCGGATTCAAAATGGCTTCCAAAACAGAAGGCGAACCAAAGGTCATTACATGCTTTTTAAGCGATATTTAGAGCCAGGTCGCTCCAGAAAAGTTACCTCTCTATGGAAAAGAACAGCTGCTTTACTACTGCAAAGAACTTCGATTGAAAACAACGGGAGAAAAGAAAGATCTGATTGACAGATTATCGCCACTTGGAAAGTATCCTGATTTGTATGACAAAAAAGTAGGACAAATTACCGTTACGTTTAGCTTTTCCACAGCGCTGAACCCGACAGAAATGCCCCCGCCATCAGCAGACTGGAGAGTTTTGGGGAAAGATAAAGACGTAATTGCTCCTGTTGTCACAGACAGTATTATAAATAATTACCAGAAGGCGAAATACGCTGGAGCAAAAGCGGGCCCATAAAAAAGAACATACAACTATGAGCTGGCTAAGTATTTATGCATTCTTTTGGAACCTCATATCCCATCTGAACATTGTGCTTTAGACACTTTTACTTTTGTTCGTGAGATCAATGAATTGCCGTTATCGGGAAAGTTTATCGTTTCCTTTGATGTCGAAAGTCTGTTTACAAACATACCCTTGGAGGAGTGTGTCAACCTGGCGGTTGACTATATCTCCAAGGGCAACCCTGATCCCCAGCTAACGAAAACTGAACTCAGAAATCTTTTTAATTTTGCCACTGCTCAAATACATTTCTTGTTTAAGGGTTCGTTTTTTGATCAAATTGATGGGGTGGCAATGGGCTCTCCCCTTGGCCCGGTGTTGGCTAATCTTTTTATGGGTCACCATGAAAGGATTTGGTTGGAAAACTATGAGGCCTCCAGTATTTTATTTTACCGACGCTATGTTGACGATACTTTTTGTCTATTTGACTCTGAACATGATGCTACTTTGTTTTTTGACTACATCAACGACAGACATCCCAACATACGTTTCACCATGGAAAAAGAGATGGACAAAAAAAATCCCCTTTTTGGATGTTCTGATTGACAACAGTCAGCCTCAATCTCCTATTACCAGGGTCTATCGTAAGAAAACTTTCACCGGTCTATTAACTAATTATTTCAGTTTTACCCCATTCTCTTACAAACTTGGCTTAATCAGGACCCTAGTTGACAGAACATACAAGATCAACAATACGTGGGTAGGCTTTTATGAGGATATCAAGAAATTGTTATTTATCTTACGTAAAAAGCTTTTCAGCAGTCATATCGTTGAGAGGTGTGTTCCTTCGAACACATCTGCCAGTCCTCCCTCTAATTCTACACATTTTTTCAAATTACCTCATGTTGGGCCCTTCTCTATTGTAGCACAAAACAGATTGCGTAAACTACTTAAACGTTATTGTAACAATCTTGATGTTAAGCTAGCCTTTTCTTCGTTCAACAAAACAAGATCTGTAACATGTTTAGTGTGAAGAACCCTGTGCCTGTTGAACTTTGTTCGAATGTTGTTTACCTGTGCAAGCTGTAATTCTTGCTGTGTCGGCGAAACTAGCCGACACCTCTCGACACGCCGCATTCGCGAACACTTAAACAGGGACAGGACCTCACATATCTTTCAACACCTTCAACAATCCGAGGCATGCCGTGATTCCTGCTCTGCTGAATGTTTTAAAGTTATAGATCATGCGACCACAAAATTCCAGGTCAAGATAAAAGAAGCGTTACATTTTTCCTGGGAGCAACCTTCTTTAAACAAGCAATTATATCGCGTTAATTTAACTCTCTCGTTCTAATTAGCACGTTACTATTGTACACTCTTTTGTTACCTCTAGCTATTTTGTAAGATTCCCAATTTCATTTCACGTTGTTATTTATCTTTGTTTAGCATTATATTATAAATTCAAATGTAACTTCAATTAATTTTACTTTCAACTGAAGATGGTCGTTGCACGACCGAAACATGTTTTGCAAACTTCGTTTGAAATGTGTCGTCATTTTCATATAATAACCCAAGGTATTCTCGCATTTTGATTGGTTCTCGCCTATGATCTATTAGAGGACAGATGCACGATTGGCGTCATCATAACAAAGTTTTTCCCTTTGCTG
>JAHPZR010024067.1:17500-47500 GCA_019787425.1 Platygyra sinensis
AACGACCACCCGAGGAAAGGTGAAAACTGAAATGACTGAAAAAATGCTGCTCGAAAAAAGAAAGTAACGGTCACTTTGTGATTCAGTAACACGGTAGTGACGTTGAACAAAATGTTTTGAAGGGATGTAGAGTCCATTTTTTTTTTTTACTTTTCGATCGTTCAGTTCAGTGCCTGCCAGACAGGTTCGTTGCTAGTTTATAACTACGTTTTCAAAAGGTCATTAAATCGTTATTTGTTAAAGTTGTAAGTCAAGAGTACATTGAGAACATTGTCAAAGATAATGTCGTCTGTTGCCAAGATAAAATTGTCATTCTACATCATAGACATTGAACTAAAGTGAATGACAACTGAAACTGACGAGAACGCTGTGGAAACACGAGGCGTGAACGAGTGTTGGCACAGCTCTTTTGATGTTAATTTTCATTACTGAATGAAAACAATAGAAGCAAGGAAAGGAATCATTTACTTTCTTTCATGAAATGAACTTTGGAAATATTTTGTCCCTTTTCAGTGTTTCGTTAATAGCTTTTTATAGAATATTAGTGTTTTGATCAGTTTGCCTGTTTATATCATGAATGATTCTTGACCAGAACTTGTCCGAGTAACTGCAGTGAAATTCCAGTTAAGCTATTGTAGTCAAGGATGCTGTTCTATAAATTCTAGAGTTTACTGACGTCATTGTCAACTAAAATGTCACCGTAGATTAAGCGTTTAATTCATAATTATTTCCAGATTTGATTCCAGAGTGTCCATTTGTAAATACTGAGTTAGAAACGTGTATTCCTTTATTTTTAGAAAAGAGAACTGAATGTACAAAGTTGTTTTGTAGCTGTTTGACAAGATTACCTTTCAAACATTAGCTAGCCTTACTAATATTTTGCAGAAGAAGTGTTCAGGCGCCTTTGCGAAATGATTTACTTTTAATCAAACATAATAAAGAGTTTTGTTTAACTCGCAGAAGAGTTCATCCTGTGTTTGTTGTTCACGGTGATTGGGCATTTGGGACGAGCGCAAGACAAAATAAGAATGAAAAGCACTGGGACGAGTGAAACCGTGTGTTTCGAAAAGATGATGCAAACACCTTGGGCAGATATCTAATCGTAATTAAAAGTAATGTTTTTTGGCTGATATAGTGATAAAAATACGTCATTCTCCAACAGCGACATCAGTTGAATAACGAGAGCCCGCGTGCATGCCCCATTGATTCTGCAACACCAAGATGTCAGCCACTCCCCCCTTCCTCCTTGAAAAATACCCCCCCCCCCCCAATTGCTAACAACACGTAGTCCTGAGCCCATTGTATGAAGTTGTTCTTTTGTACAATGTTTTACATTCATTTATTCGTTACTAGTCTTTTTAGGATTCTGTATCGCGAATTAAGGCCCCAACCAAACCAGTGCGCTTAAGAAGGCATCGGTTTCGTGTAAACCAAAGCGCAGCGAAATATTTTTCCTCTCGCTAGCGTTCTCAATGTTTCCACCTGTCCGCGCTAATGCATTTTTATTCGAAAACGCATACTTTTTGTTCGTTTTCGTCCGCACTAAAACGCCCGAAAACACTGATGATGACGCTTTTTTCGTCACCTTTTTCAGAAGCCTCTGTTTTACCTGTCCACCAAAGCGTTGTCAAAACGATGCGTCCATTAGCCCCACTTTCAATACCCTCGTTAGTGTGGACGATACGCAGAGACGCTCACCGTCTCACTTCGGGATATAAATCGAGGATTCTGGTCTCTCTTAGGGTGTTTATGAAGAAAAGCCACTTGTTTTAGCTGTTAAGAGTTTCTTTTGGGGTGCACTTGAAGTAATAACAAAAAACCTTTGATCTTATTAGGCTGCATTCATTATGTATCCTACAGGGGGGGGCAGAGGATTTTAGGGGGGGATCTCAAATTTTCAGAGCAAAAAAAGGGGGGATATGAAAATTGTTTAAATATCTCCGGGGGATGCTTATTTTTTGTAAGATTCTGTCTATCTTTTCTTGGGAGTGGGGAGGGGGGAGGGGGGGTATTAATTTTTCGGCTGATTGCTTGGGGGGTTCTGAAAATTTGTATGGACCTTGGGGGGGGGATATAAAAAAACGAGCCGCTGAAAAAAAAATCCTCTGCCCCCCCCCCCCTGTAGGATACATAATGAATGCAGCCTTACATACATCAATACTAGGCTCTCAGTTTGGAAATGACTTGAAAGATTTAGTCGAGTTTGGCAGAGTCAAATTTTTTTGGCTCAAAATTTTCCTCAATCTATATTCTGTGCATTTGTATGGGAAGGGATGTATGACTGTATCGTCAAAGTCTGATTTCTCCCACTGGAAAATCAACACGTATATTGCCAAGAGACAGGTTGAGAGAATAAAGAAACCCATCAACAAGGCAAATTAATATGTTCTGTAACCAAAAGAAAATGAAGGTTTCCTTCCCGTAAATATCCACTAGTTTCGTCTCAAAGTAATGCCCCATTCACACCTATTAAATCAGGTTTAGGTAACATTAGTTCATGTAACTTCCTGATTTCTTTAAACTTGTCTACCTACTTTTAAGTTAAGACATGAACCACCTATTTTAGCATCAGCTACCTGTGGGCATGTCCAATTTGTAAAGAATACTAATTAGAGAAAAAACAACTGAGAACTGAAAAAAACGGTTCAGGTATTTTCCTATGTGTCCATCATGCTTTGAAGTCATTCTGATACCAGCTACCAGGCTAACATTATTTTAATCAAACAAGGTTTTAACTTAATAAGTTGGGGGGTGTGTGTACGGTATGACCCCAAGGGGAGAGGGGGTGGTGAGGGGTGGCATCCGTGCAAAGCTCTACACTGGGGGGGCTTTACCCCGAGGTCCAACATCTAATACCCTTTTTTATACCATTTTAACAGAAAAGGAACTCCTTTGTTATACAGTGGCACCCCGCCATAACGAAGTGTCACGGTGCCGAACAAAATGTTCGTGATAGCGGGGTCTTCGTTATAGCAAAGAAACCCGTTATAACGAATTATCTGGTTAACAACAAAATATTCGTTGAAGCTGAACAATGGGATATACACCACGCAAAACAGTCTACAGACTTGCACGTGAACAGCTACATTTAAATAAAGCAAAGCTTTAAGGGTGAAAGTTTCCCTATCTTGACAATAGGAGTCGTGTTTGGCTTGTCAACCATTTGTATCATGTCGTTTTTACTGACTGAGAGCGACAGGACAAAATATTCATTATAGCGGGGTAAACTGTGCGTTGGGACTGTCAAAATCTATTCGCTATAGAGGGGATTTCGTTATAGCGGGGTTTGTTTTCACATACTTTACTGTAATTCTGCCTGGCTTTCAAATGTTGTTTGTTATAACGGGGTCTTCGTTATAGCGTGCTCGTTATAGCGGGATGCCACTGTACCTTAAATTAAAGTTACTCCTTTCACATACTTTCATAACTGGCCTGTATTTTGAATAAAAGTTAAATTCTTCTTGTCATTTTCATGTAGTGCCTTGTAAATGAACTGATAAAGCCATAGGGTGCATCTGTTTGCAACGTTTAGTTTAAGACCCTTTAGAAATAACTAAATAACAGATTTTCTTACCTTTTCATATACCTCAACTTGTGAAATTCGTACCCTTTTAGATACATGAAGCCTCAAAAAAGTACCCCTTTTTGGGTGAAGCCTCCCTGTTTAGGCCATTACCAGGAGAGCCCCCCTGTCGCCCACTCCAGGGTATGAGCAATTAATTTTTAACCTTGCTTGGTTAAACCACTTTGAAACATGAATGGGGTATAAAACTATTTGATTACAGCCACCAAAGACATAAGTAGATGTAAACAAAACGACTTTTAAGTCATTTTGTAAAATTCTGGCCCGAACTGACAATCATGTTAATAACAGATCAAGAGTTAGTACTGAACATTGTTCCCATAAGTCAATTTTAAACTTCCTTATTAAAGGAGCTCTGATAAAATAGTTTACGCTAGAGAACGTGTGATGTTTTTAATAAAGAAACCAGCATTAACATCAAATTTGTGAAATTCTTAGTCCAACAATCTAGCCAATCAAATGTTTCTCTAGAGCAACCTTTCCCTTGTGCCCAGGCCCTGCCTGCAAAGAACGGCAGAGGGCTCTGGAATGAGAATGGTAAAAGAGACCCTGTGTCCAAGCCCCACTTAGTTTCTGCTTCTCCTCTCCAGTGTTTTTGTCTTTCCTAAAGTGCTTCTTTAATGATCATTGGCCTGCAGAAGAGCTTAGAAACATCGCTATCTTGTTCTTTGTTCATGACTGAATAAATCTACTTGATTGTATCAAAGATGCCTTTTTCTTAATGGCTATGCTAATCACTATTCTGTTGTAGATAGTGAGTAGCTGAGCAGTGTGCAGTTGCTATCAAAATGATAGTTGCTTGTTTGCATTTTCGACATCTGTAAAGAGGATTTACCGGGAGATCTATACAGTTTAGGACGACTAGTAGATTTGTGCATTCTCAATATATATGCATGATACTTGACTTGGCCACAAATCTTGTCATCCAATTGTTAAATATAACACGTTGCATTTTTCATTGCAATAGGGGTCAGGGACCACCCACCCCACACCTAACTCATTACGTCCTGAGATTTTAATTGTACAAAAGTTCCCATACTGTAACAAAGACTATACTCTAGAAAAAATTCTAAAGAAAAATGTTCTGGCTTGAAGGTTGCCTCCTAAATTAAAATGATAACTTAATTACAATCTGAATAAATAAAGATAATAATAATAATATTTATTAAGTAAAATATATTACCTAAGGTGCAACAGCATCAGCAGCCTTGGGGCATATCAACATTTCTCATTAGTTATGGTTTGCTTGCTATATTATAATGCCTAGGGTTAACCAGCTTGTTAATGCATGACTGGGTATGCCGCCGCGAGAGTTCTTCCGAGGCAAACATCTGACCACATAACCAACAGTTGATCAGCTTCTCACGAGTATGAACCTTCCCATGTTCATCCAGTTGTGACATTGACGCAAAGGCGAGTCCACACTGACTGCATTCAAAGGGTTTCTTATCTGCGGGCATTGCCTCCAAACACTTCAAGTGTGAAACTGTTTTGTAATGCTTTTTCAGTTGCTCTAATGATTTAAACCACATTTGACACAGGGAGCATTCAAATGGTCTCTCCTCACTATGTGCAATCTGGTGTTTCTTCAGTTCAAATTTTGACTTAAAGGATTTTGCACACAAGCTACAACTAAACGGCCTTTCATCGCTATGTACCCTTTGGTGGGCTTGGAGCTGTTGTGAATTCTGACAAATCTTATTACATAAGCTGCACTGAAATGGCTTTTCATCACTGTGTATAACAAGATGGGTTTGTTTACTCGAGAGTTTTTTAAATCTTGTATCACAATAGGGGCATTTGTAAGGTCTTTCATCACTGTGACACTGGTAGTGACTAGTCAATTGAGAAGATGATTTAAACCCCTTTCCACACAATGAGCATATGTGTGGTTTTTCGCCATTGTGCACCCGTTTATGAATGTTCAGAGTTGACATAGTCTTGTAACATTTTTCACAATCAGAACATTTAAATGGCCTTTCATCACTGTGTACAGTTTTATGCTGCTTAAGTTTATTACTTGCATTGAAAGACTTGTCACACAGATCACACTTGAATGGCCTTGCATCAACATGAGTTCTTCTAATATGTTGTCTCATATCCTCTGAGGTTTTAAAGAACTTCTCACAGAGGCTACATCGAAAGGACCTCTCTTCAGTGTGTGCTCTCTGGTGCAACTTAACCTCTGGTGCAGTTTTGAAGCGCTTCTCACATTTGTCGCAACTGAAAGGTCTCTCATCACTGTGCACTCTATCGTGGTTCCTGAGCATGACTGCAGTTCTAAATCCCTTTCCACATAATGCACATTTGAATGGTGTTTCTTTACTGTGCGTAAGAGTATGTTGTTTTAAATTCTTTGCTGTCATGAAAGTACTTTCACACTGGGAGCATTTGAAAGGTCGTTCACGTTCTGTGTGAGTTTTTTCATGTTCCTTGACATCTGCAAATCTCTTGAAACTTTTGTCACACTGACTGCATTTAAAGGGTCTTTCTTCGCTGTGAACCACTTGGTGATTTGCAAGTGTTTCTCGAGTTTTAAAGTACTCACCACATTGGTCACACTGTAAAGCCTTTCCATTGCTGTGAACAGTAGAACTATGTCGTCGCAGCTTGTCAGGCGTCTTGAAGCCCTTATCACACTGATGACATTTAAAAGGCCGTTCTTCACTGTGCACAGCACTGTGTAACTTGAGGCTGGATGGTTTACCAAATGACTTTTCACAATCACTACATTTATAACATTTTCCTTTTGGACTAGACAAAGTATTGCTTTTGGTCTTTGCTTCATCAGCTTCGTCCAGTATGTTTGAAGAATTTGCACGCATTGCGAACCCATGTGGTTTTCCTTCAGTTTCTTCTCTTTGCTTTACAGCAGTATCACCATTTTTACACAAGCCATCATTACCTTCTATCTGCTGATCATCATTTGATGTTTGAGCATTTAATGAGTCATTCCATGACATGTATTCCATGATGTTTCTTGATGTCTTCACCTGAAAAATATTAGCATTAAGGAAACATGAGAAAGAAAAGCTTTTATTTCCACTAATTTAAGGAGTAAGGCCAGGGAGCAGGAATTTTGTGCCATTTCTTGTGACAAAATTGAGAGGAATAATTAACAAGTATTCACTGAAGCAGAGGTTAAATCACTTTCGCGAGCACTGAGGTGCACATTTGTTTCAGTAAAATACCATACAAGCTGAATTACTACCAGATAACAATTTCTTCTTCAGTAACTGAAGCAAAATGGGTTGAGGCATCTTGAACTCATGATTCAAGTAATTGATCAAATATTATATAAATGATTTATGTACATATATATTGAGTTGGACATGACTACCTAAAGTATGTGGTGTTGTGTTACAGTAAATGGGCCGTTGAGAATTTGAATGCTCCAAAAGGCATTGTATGGAGTTTTAAAATAACAAAGGATAAACTCATGTAACAAAATAAAATGTTACTCTTTTAGAATAAAATAAAGAAAATGTACTTATCTTGCCTGGTTTCTGTTGTCCATTTGGCCTATTTCATTGCTATTTTTATTAAATTCCTATTCTTATTCCTATTTTCATAGGAATTTCTTTGTATTTCTCGATTTCTTTGTTCGAGTGGAAAATAGTAACATAAGCTTAATGTAATTGTCCTTCAATTTTCGACTGGTAAAATCCCAACTTACATAAGAATTTATTTATGCTTACTGAAAAACAAAACAAGAAACGTGCATTTGAACAAACATTCGAATGCCATGTGTTACCCGTACATCCATCAGAACTGCTTTAAAACTACTTTCATAAATTATTGAAAAGATGTTTTTCCGTTATCTAAAAGGCTTCCGGAACCGCTTCACAAAGATTCCTTAGTCGCCGTGACCAAACGAGTTAATTCAAGACAAAAGAATTGTTGAAGCACTGAAAGAGGTCAACTTAGTGTCAGCTTCAGACTATATGTGATCGGTGTGACTGTATGAAGCTGATTTCAACAGCAAGCGCTCCAGAAGTAATTAGTGCTAGGCTACGTTAACTTATACATTAGCTTTAGTGGCACTTTGATTGTGGTTAAGCTTTTCAATGACAAGTCTGACTTTTAAAAAGTAGCGTTCTCAGCTCCGAATTTTATCAAAGGGAAATCAAAGCAGAAACGCTCAAAGTTAATACAATACTACAGAAGTACCTGATTGTGAATAAAAGCTCGCTGGTACTAATTATCTACAACATACCTTTCTAGAGCAGTTGATTTCGGGAAAAAAAACTTTCCAAAATGATACAACACTAGAAATTGAGTTCAACACTCTGCAAAACTGGATTAAGCATCTAATTGAGGCTGCTATAAATAGATCGTCCCGGGGTGCCTGGGGAATGTTCGTCAGATGCGCCCCAGCCCGACACCAAGGCCAGAGAGTAACAAAACAACTACAAAACAACTGACAAGTCCCTTAATGATCTCTTGAAACAGATATTAGCAAGAAGGTGGAGATTTTCAGTTAACCGATGAAAATAAAATGACCCTTCAAAGGTGAGGCCTGAAAATGTCCCGAACCTACGCTGGAACCGTCCCAAAGTGGTATGAAAGGCCCTAGGCACTAGACAGAAAGATGACAAAAAGCGAGCGTGACCACGAGACATAAAAAGAAGAAAAGGTGAGCGTGGCCCCTTGACATAGAACGGAGAACTAAAGTAAAGTAAAACTTTATTTATACAGGGTAGGGGTGTGTAACAACTAGGCATTGAAAGGAGAAAACGGGTGAGTACGTGACCACTAGACATAGAAAGGAGAAAAAGGAGCGTGACCACTGAACATAGGAAAGAGAAAAAGGGAGCGTGACCAGTGGACATAGAGAGAAGAAAAGAGGAGCGTGATCACTAGACATAGAGGGGGGAGGAAAAAGGGGCGTGAGACATAGAGAGAAGAAAAGGGGAGCGTGACCACTAGACATAGAGAGGAAGGAGAAAAGGGGACACTGACCACTTAGACATAGGGAGAAGAAAAGTGGAGCGTGACCACTAGATATAGGGAAGAGAAATGGGAAGAGTGACCACTAGACATAGAGAGGAGAAAAGGGGAGAGTGACCACTAGACATAAGGAGGAGAAAAGAATAGCGTGACCAGCGGACATAGAGAGAAGAAAAGAGGAGCGTGACCACTAGACATAGAGAGTAGAAAAGAGGAGCGTGACCGCTAGACGTAACGAGGAGAAAAGAGGAGCGTGAACAGTGGACATAGAGAGAAGAAAAGAGTAGCATGATCACTAGACATAGAGAGGAGAAAAGAGGAACGTGACCACTAAGACGTACAAAGGAGAAAAGAGAAGCGTGACCACTGGACATAGAGAGAAGAAAAGAGGAGCGTGACCACTTGACATAGACAGGAGAAAAGAGGAGCGTGACCACTAGACAAAGAGAGGAGAAAAGAGGCGCGTGACCACTGGACATGGAGAGAAGAAAAGAGAAGCGTGGCCACTAGACATGGAGAGAAGAAGAGAGAAGCGTGGCCACTGCACTGGACATAGAGAGGAGAAAATAGGAGCGTGACCACTAGACATAGCTGGAGAAAAGAGGCGCGTGACCACTAGACATAGAGAGAAGAAAAGAGGAGCGTGACCACTAGACATAGAGAGAAGAAAAGAGGAGCGTGACCACTAGACATAGAGAGAAGAAAAGAGGAGCGTGACCACTAGACATAGAGAGAGGAAAAGAGGCGCGTGACCACTAGACATAGAGAGAAGAAAAGAGGCGCGTGACCACTAGACATAGAGAGAAGAAAAGAGGCGCGTGACCACTAGACATAGAGAGAAGAAAAGAGGAGCGTGACCACTAGACATAGAGAGAAGAAAAGAGGAGCGTGACCACTAGACATAGAGAGAAGAAAAGAGGAGTATGACCACTAGACATAGAGAGAAGAAAAGAGGACCGTAACCACTAGACAAAGAGAGAAGAAAAAAGGAACTTGACCACTAGACATAAACAGGAAAAGAGGAGCGTGACCACTAGACATAGAGAGAAGAAAAGAGGAGCGTGACCACTAGATATAGAGAGAAGAAAAGAGGAGCGTGACCACTAGACATAGAGAGAGGAAAAGAGGCGCGTGACCACTAGACATAGAGAGAAGAAAAGAGGCGCGTGACCACTAGACATAGAGAGAAGAAAAGAGGCGCGTGACCACTAGACATAGAGAGAAGAAAAGAGGAGCGTGACCACTAGACATAGAGAGAAGAAAAGAGGAGCGTGACCACTAGACATAGAGAGAAGAAAAGAGGAGTATGACCACTAGACATAGAGAGAAGAAAAGAGGACCGTAACCACTAGACAAAGAGAGAAGAAAAAAGGAACTTGACCACTAGACATAAACAGGAAAAGAGGAGCGTGGCCACTAGACATAGAGAGGAGAAAAGAGGAGTGTGACCGTAAAGCGGAGAAAATCGCGCTCATATCTGGGCTGTTCTTTCACGCGGAACAAAACATTGTTTCTCAGCAAATCCATGCAGTTGAAATGTGCAACGTTAGCTGGTTTACACTAGCGCAGATAAGCATACGTTCCTGAGCATAAAAAGCCAGCATACACAGCCGCAATAAGATGCTGTTTACAAAGGTGGCCCAGTTGTTCGAAAGCTAGTTTAAGTTAACCCAGTGTTTAAAAGTTAACCTAAGTAATAATTTTTTTTGTAAGAATATGTTTTTACTGTTTATGTTTTATGTAATTTAAAAACACAAACGATGTAAACAGAAAACATCACCTAGAAGTTACAAAACTCAAAATGAAATTCACTCTAGTGGTGGGTTAGCTTAGTCTAGCTTTGAACAACCCGGCCCTCAGCTGTAGATGTAGGGTGATCATGACAATAAAACGCATGTTGGAATACAAAATTATTTAACTTTAACTTGACGTTTCGTATGTTTCTACATACATCTTCAGAAGTGACCGTTAGTAATACAAGTAGCAACTAAGTTTAAATTTTAGATAAGTAACTAAGTAACAATAACAATGACAAAAGCTGAGTACAAAAAATATTTGCATACAAAAGATGCAAACTAATAGAGGTAAAGCTTTTCGCTGCTTACATTATCGTTTAGGGTCGGTTTGAGTTCTTGAATTAGAAGAGTCTCCTTTATCTTGCAGTGGATATCAGAGCGACCTTTTGCTAATATTTCGAAGTGGTCCCATTTTAAGTTGTGACCAGTTGACGTGACGTGGTCTGCGATAGCAGATGCATGACAGGCACTAGTGATCCCTTTAAAATGTTCAGTTTTCCTGTCATGCAATCTACGTTTTGTTTTGCCGATGTAAAAATCCTGGCAGTCCCAACAACTAGCCTTATAAACAACTTTTGACATTTGAGAACGGTTAATCTTATCTTTGTAGGGAAAAAAGGACTTGATGCGATGAGCGCTTTGGAAAATCACCCTAAGATCAATGCAGCCATAAAATCTATTAATGCAGGTCTTAAGCTGTTTAGTAACAATTTTACTTTGTGCTCCTAAATAAGGTAGAATTAACATTGTTTCTTTTTTGGGAACTGTGGTGGTTGGATTTCTCGGTCTGTTTTGCTGTCTGTTCAAAACATCATTGATGTTGTAATTGATAACACCAGCAGGGTAACCATTCTGTAACAACAGTTTCCTCAGTTCATCCAGACAAGATCGTAAAAGGGGCGGCGACGAACAGATGCGAAAACAACGAAAAGTGAGTGTGCGGATGAGGTTTACTTTAATTTGTATTTCCTAGGTGTGAAGGAGTCCCATTTTGTGTACAGGCCGGTAAAGGTCTTCTTTCGGTAAATAGATGTTGAGAAAGTAGGAAATACAAAGTAAACCTCATCCGCACACTCACTTTTCGTTGTTTTCGCATCTGTTCGTCGCCGTCCCTTTTACGATCTTGTCTGGATGAACTGAGGAAACTGTTGTTACAGAATGGTTACCCTGCTGGTGTTATCAATTACAACATCAATGATGTTTTGAACAGACAGCAAAACAGACCGAGAAATCCAACCACCACAGTTCCCAAAAAAGAAACAATGTTAATTCTACCTTATTTAGGAGCACAAAGTAAAATTGTTACTAAACAGCTTAAGACCTGCATTAATAGATTTTATGGCTGCATTGATCTTAGGGTGATTTTCCAAAGCGCTCATCGCATCAAGTCCTTTTTTCCCTACAAAGATAAGATTAACCGTTCTCAAATGTCAAAAGTTGTTTATAAGGCTAGTTGTTGGGACTGCCAGGATTTTTACATCGGCAAAACAAAACGTAGATTGCATGACAGGAAAACTGAACATTTTAAAGGGATCACTAGTGCCTGTCATGCATCTGCTATCGCAGACCACGTCACGTCAACTGGTCACAACTTAAAATGGGACCACTTCGAAATATTAGCAAAAGGTCGCTCTGATATCCACTGCAAGATAAAGGAGACTCTTCTAATTCAAGAACTCAAACCGACCCTAAACGATAATGTAAGCAGCGAAAAGCTTTACCTCTATTAGTTTGCATCTTTTGTATGCAAATATTTTTTGTACTCAGCTTTTGTCATTGTTATTGTTACTTAGTTACTTATCTAAAATTTAAACTTAGTTGCTACTTGTATTACTAACGGTCACTTCTGAAGATGTATGTAGAAACATACGAAACGTCAAGTTAAAGTTAAATAATTTTGTATTCCAACATGCGTTTTATTGTCATGTTTGTAACTGCAGTTTGTGTGCTATTTCTCATTAAGCTACGATGGCCAAACAAAAAGAATTTTTAGGGTGATCATTTTTTCGCATACCGCGCGAAATTTGGGGACCTAGGCGTCAATTAAGATTTTAGTACGAGGACAAGGTGGAGTACGAGAACGACTTTTCAGTTCAAGTTAGCAGGCTTGCCATTTTCACCTCACATACCCATCTCATCCCATAAGCTACCCTCTCTACCTAAAACCAAAATGAAGAGCTAGGACTCTGGAAAGGTCACTGGTTAGAAATTCGAAAATCGCACTCGTACTCGACCTCGCACTCGTGTTCCAATCTAAAGGTCCCTATTATCATATTTTGAAAGCTGATTTTGCAATTGTTTTTATACCTGAAACAATGATTGTCAGCTTTGTTTCTTGTGGTCATTCTGGAGTCACGTCATATCGAAAACTGTCGATGTTTTCCTTTGAGCGCGCAGATTGGTCCTCGGCGCGCATGAGGGCATTCGTTGAGTTTAACGGCATGCCTCAGCTTGCGTTTTGTTGCGTTAGGGGGTCGCTGATTATGCCTGCCCATGTGTAGCAATATTTAATCCTTGTTGATTTATATTTGATTTAAACTTATTTGCTTTTAGATTTAAACTTCATGTCCAAAATTTATTTAAATTTAAATCAAATTATTCTTTAAACTTTTTAAATTTATTTAATTTAAGTTTAAACTTTTTTTATTTAATCTTGTCAGATTTTCCATTTAAATTTAAACTTTTCGAATGTCTTTTAAACCTTATGGCAATATTTCGTTAATTTGCTTAAGTTTGATTTAATCATTTTTATTCATTGAAATTTAAACTTTCAAAATATCATTTAAACTTGCGAATTTGTATTTGATTTAAAGGAGCAGTGTCACGAGGATTTGCTATTTTAGGTCAATTCTGTGCTAAAATCAGTACTTTGAGGCTTTAATCATAAACAAAATGCTTCTGTAAAGCTACGACGAAGATTAAAAATGAATTTTCTCAGAGAGGGCTAACCATAATAAATTTCTTGAGGATGTTTGGAACACGTAGTATCAAAACTCGAAAAAATTGGCCGATTTTTTCAAGTTTCAATCCATTTCCATCAATGCCATCCGTAGCGACAGGCGACAGGAAACAGTTTCAGTGAATTCAATTGATGCTAAGACACCTTCTTATTTTTTTTATTAACATTGCCAAATAGCGTGACAATGCACCTTTAATCTTCCTGGGGCGAGCTCGGCCAGGGTCACGCGCGAGAGTCGTGTGGTCACCTCGCAGCTCTTACAAGGTCTCACCTGATTGGAGACTACCCTTGAGGTTTAACAAAAGAACAAACAACAGAAACAATGGACCCTAGCCCTAAAACAAAAGGGCTGCGACTCTATCCTTGCCAATGAAATTTAGAGCTTGTAGGAGCTGCGAGGCTACCGAGTCGTGTAGCGCATATTGTCATGAGTGGTCGCAACAAAGCTGAGGGGGTGCCGTGTGTCTAGCCTCCGGGCTAGCCTCTTCCAGGCGTTTAACTGAACGCCTGGAAGAGGCTACCGCGTGTCTCATAGAACAGACTGAAAACTGGTTTCAAGGTTCGGCGCATGTCATTGTCTCTAATTCAAAATACTGTTCGCTTCTTTTTGTCAAGATGACGGATGACCAAAACTCTAAGAAGATTTAGTTGATTTTACCGACGCTGTCGACTGTTGAATTTGGTGTTGACCCGTACGATAATTATTCTACGTACGGTTCATGATTTTACGGCTATTTTAGCTATTTGAACTCTCCTTGACCTCCTCCTTGCCTGAAAAGTGGACGAAGTTGAGAACAAATACAGCTGTATGAGCTGAGAAAACGCCGGAAAAAGTGAATCATGACTGGCCAAATGCAATTTATGTAATTTGTCAATTTGCCAAAAAAAAGTTCGGATATCTTTATGACTTTATAAAGTTGGAACACTCTAGAAAAATTCGGAGAGACAATTTTTCACGGGCGTAGAGGGAGGGTGAGTCCACAACGATAAATAAAGGAGTCAGCGGTACTTAACATAAAGATACTGGAAAGTGATACGTAACTTCCGATCGGTAAACCCAAAACAAGTTCCGGTATTAACCCTTTAAGCCCTAAGGGGTCTCCCTTTGACGAGTAAAATCGTCTGGCGTTAGGCAGAGTAAAATCTATAAGTCACTCTTACGGAGTGAAGGGTTGATAGACTTTAGCAGACTTTTAGGCCGGAGTGTTTAAAACTTGCAACTAAAGGTGAAGAAAGACTTTTGAAGAACGGAGTTGTAATTAGAGATAATTCAATTAAAAGACATTTTTTATGATCACAAGAATGACTTCGCGTGATTTTCGGGATGCCCTGCGTGACTGTACTGAGACATGAATCGAAATCGTATATAAGCCGTCACGAAACAAAATATCTGGTGACTATTCACTGTCATAAAAATGTCAAAACTGGCAAGAGTAGCGTTATTTTTCAACAAAGCCGAGTAAGCTTAAAATCTGCACTGGTTTGGTGGAAAAAGAAGACGGATCTCGGAGTGTTTTTCCTTCTCGTGCATGTCACGGGTTCGTCACGGAGCCATCGCGTGCGCGTTTTACAATTTTTGACCGTCAAGGGTTTTTACCGATGTAGCTCAATGTGCTATTATTCGGGTATTATTCTTTTTCGAGGCAAGTAATCTGGAAAATGCTTTGATCTTGTAAGCTGTCCAGTTAAGTTTTTTAACTGTTTTGCAAAGAACCTGGAATTTCATTGTCCCAGTCTCTCTCAGCATTTCCTGCGAGTGTCTAAAGCAAACACCTTCGTAAGCTTGCCTCAGCAGACCTCGGAAGACTTATTGGCCAAGTTAAATCAAATCTGTTCAGCATGGCTGATGCATCGGAAAAGCACACGAGAATTATTGCTGTGGCAGTGGATCACAGTGAATGGAGTGAACAAGCTTTTGAATGTGAGTATAAAAGTTATTTTTTTCCATTCATGCCGCTGGTGTGCGTATAAAATCTGCTGCTAACAATTCTGCGAACAAGAAGTTTGCAACAGTCAAAGCGTTTTCTTTGATGAGCTTATGGGCCCTTATGTTAGAGTTTCTTGTTCATTTTTGTGGACCAAAGCGTCGGTTGTCTTAATTGATGGACGATTCCCCGTGGGGCACACAAATTTCGTTCACACTTTTATTTTAGCATTGTTCGAGCAAATAGAGCCACGTGTACATATAAATTGCTCATATTTCGTTTTACTTTGTTGGTGTAAGGCTCATGTTTTTTTTAACCTGTAGTTTTCATCTCTGTTGTTGTTTTGGCCAGAATTCTAGTAATTTACGTAGTAAGCAAAGCTAACAAGCTTAGAAACTCTGCCCGTATGCCACAGCTTCAAGTTTTATGCTGCCAATGATCTTATGTTTTTTTAAAAAAGAATTCTTATTTCGCATTTTATTTTGCATTTTTTTAGTAGTCACTGGGTATGATATTGTTGAACAAAAACTGACGACAAAATGCAGAATGTTTGAAGGAAGAGAATACGTACATAGTATTCCTCTCCATGTATATGCAGAACAAGAATCGGAGGGAGGGGTTAAACGGAGTCAGGGTAGGGGAGGTCAATAGTCTCAGGGGGGGAGGCTCAGTGGTATTAATGATAGGTAGGTGTAAAAGGCATGAACTTCATGGTAGGATACATTAGTCACCTTTCCCTTCACCAATTAAATGCTACTTGGCAAGCAAACAGACATCAAATAAATGCTAACAGCAAGCAAACAGAGTTTTGATGATAACAGCACAAATTTTTCGCGCACTCATTGGCTAATTTTTATTGTCAATAAGCGGACAGACACATCAATTTATAATTTATGCAATGCAGCAACGAGCGAGAGTGGACAATTTGGCATTGTCGAAGTAGTCTGCAGATCCACTCAGCTATCGCCTCATGGATCCACAGCTACTTTGACAATGTTATGACGAATTCATGATAAATAACAGGACAGACGCATGAAAAACTGACATCAATTTGTTAAATTGAAATCCTAACAGCAAGCAAACAGTAGTAAATAAAAGAAAACTGTAGGGAGACTATACAGGTGGCTTACTATGAATATATGCTGTGCAAGCCCCCCCCCCCCCCCTCCCTCCAATTCTTTGGGTGGGGGTGTGCCACTGGGACACTGAAACCCTTAACCTACACTAAGCCATGATCAACTTTATTTTACAACCCTTTTCTAGACTAGACACAAAAAACCCTTCCTCATCTCAGACCAGCTATTTTTCATGCAGAAACTTTATCACGTAGTCCAACATATGCTATAAACTAAGCCAGTATCTCACAAAGCTACTGCCAAGTTTCAATTTCTAATGTAAAACTCTGGGTAAAGAGATCTGATCTAGATTACATTATTTATACACTGGCAACTTTCCTAGTAAAATGTTACCCTATATTCTAGGACCAAAAATGTCTGATTTCTCTACCCTATCCCAGACTAACCTGCCTGAAAACAATACCACCTTTACAATGGTTCATACCTATATAGCATATACATCAGAATAGCCCCACCACCCCGCCCCCCCTGGCAAAGTCCTTTTGACGGTTTGAATTTGCATTCCAAGGACTTTGGAAAACAACAGATTTTTGTCACAGATTTTTATTCATTTTCTTGATGACCACAAACTGAAAAAGGGTCCATAATTGAGTCATCTCTAAAAATACATAGAGAAGATCGCTTTTTACATCTCAAATAGGGTAAGAATTTCAAGCATCATCCCTCAGCCAAATTTTGGGGAGTACCCCTTGCGGGGGTTCAAGCTGATGTGAGCCTTACTGAATTTCATTTTACGTATCATTGCTTCTTATGGTTAGTTTTCATGGCAAACAAATTTTGTCCTGAAATAAGCAATTTTATTCTTATATACTAATTTTACCAAATAATAATTATTACTGGTTTATTTACCTCTATAGGGTTTATGGAGAATATTTACCATGAAGAAGACCGAATCATTCTTATACATGTAGTGGAACAACTGCATCTTCCCTTTCTAGCTGGTATGGAAACAATAGTTACATTGTGGTCAAGTGTTCCATAATGTAGTTGTAACCAGTGCAACTATAGGTGGTCTTCTTTCCAAAAATGGCAAAAAGCCAGTGGAAGTACCAGGGAGGATGGGGTCTTCCCCATAAAAGTTTGGGTTCAAAAAAAATCCATCCCCACCCCACAGAGGGTTACAGAAATTCTAGGGAGTTAAGACAGGTTTGAAAGAGGTCAATTCCAAGTGATATTCAGGTAGTTCCAAGGGGTAGGGGAGGCAAAGAAAATGGAAATTCTTGAGGCTGCGAGGTAAATTATGTCAAAAAACCCTTGGAACAGAAAATACTTGGGGGTGGATATTCAAACTAGACAAAAAAAGTCTGCAAGAGGTATGATAGTTTCTGGAACTAAGGCTGGAAATATGGCTGGTCTTGTTGGATTATGTTTTAAGAGAACCAGAAATGTGACTCGATTTTTTTTCCTGCTTATGACCAATTAACCGGCACTGCCAATTTTAAGCTTTATCCTGAAAGGTGCTGTGATAACTGTGTTCATTTAAGATTTAAACACCCAAGAAGTAAAAATGAGCTCACCTTTTATTTTTTGTAAGGGAATCCCCTCCACCTACCTCTCCCCCAGGCAGACCGAAGTGCCACCACAATAAAGAACACTTTGGCTTGAAGCATAAATGAAATAATTCATATGTGAACTGCGGTGGTAGATCAAAGTGAAGAATGATCATCGCAGTCAATTTTCCAATTTAAGCAATTGGAAAGAAGAAGCCTGAAAAAAATCAGGGCTTCAACGGGCTTCAACGAACTCAACAAATTGACCTCACTCCCAACGTGTGGCTTCATAGCTCAGTTGGTTGAGCATTGCACCGGTATTGCAGAGGTCACGGGTTTGAATCCCGTTGAAGCCCTGATTTTTTTCAGGCTTCTTCTTTCCAATTGCTTAAATTGGAAAATTGACTGCGATGATCATTCTTCACTTTAAAGAACACTTTATCACATTAGTTTAATGCAGTTACTGATCAACAAAATGATAGAGTTTTTTTTATCAATAATTTATATCCGTAGCAAATATTTTGACTTCTATCAGTTCCATTTCCCATAACATTATTAAAAGTGGTCCCTGTGACAATCGGTAGTCTTTGCTCTACTGTTCCAATTTCAGTACACTGACCCTGTACAAAATTTTTCTGAGATATTTGCCAAGATTTCAGTTAGATCTCAGTCAGATGTTTGTGAATCTCAAAATCTTTGCATGATGTGAGCAAGATAGGAAAAAATCTTACTGAGATCTTGGCAAAATTGAGTTGAGATCTTTCTGTTACTCTTCATCATTAGCAGTCTTTTCAGGCTCACCAGCATGCTTCATCATCAAACTTGTGGGGCACTTGTAATTTTGGACTCAAGAAGTGTCAGAAAAGAAATTTAAACAATTTTAAAGCTTCCAAAAGTAGTTCTGATTGAGCTACAAAGCTTCTGGTAGGGTTAACTGTCTCAAGAAATTGAGTCTCACCATGTGCACATTGAATACTTTATGTTCAAATATTAGGGTTTAACTTGAAATTTTACAAAGAAAGTATGGGCTCATGCATATGAGCGCTTTTGCCATTCAGATATTTTGAAATTTAAATATATATATATTTCTCCTTCAATATTGCACCCAAAGAAGTAAAAATTTCATCTTGTATCAAGTGTTACTTGATCGTAATCTGCTTGGAGTCAGTTCATATCTAACAGGATGACATTTTTTATGTAAATTAAAGCTGTATGCCTACGAGTAAAATTTAAGCAATGATGCCAACAAAAATTACTTTAAAACACAGTATGACTGCATTTTCTAATTTTATGTTTGCAACTCAAAGAGATTCCTTGATGAGTAAAAAGTAAAGAATACCAAAAAAAAACCAAAATCTGTCCCCTCTCCCTTGCAAATGGATGTTCCCTTCCCCCATCAAACCCCTCCTCTTCCCACCCCTAGGACACTAGATATTAAAGCCTCAATCTGCAAAAATATGCGACAGAAGGGTCAGATCCAGGTACCAAGCAACTTTTCTATACCCTGCCCTGGAAAAATTATGTGTCATTTGATTTCATTTGATTTCGTTTGACTTCATTTGATGTCATTTGATTTCTCATTTATTTAGTTAATTTGACTTAATTTGATTTCATTGGGGTTTTTTTCATTTGATTTCATTTGATTTCATTTGGTTTCATGTGATTTCATTTGATTTCATTGATTTCATTTGATTTCATTAGGTTTCATTTGATTTCATTTGATTTCATTGGATTTCAATTGATTCCATTTCATTTTATTTTCATCAGGTTTCATTTGATTTGATCTCATTTTATTTTCAGTTGATTTCATTTGATTTCATTCCATTCTATATCCCATTCCATATCATTTTATTTCTAAGCTATAAATATACTTTTGTGTCTGTCCCTTAATGATAAAAATTATGTAACCCTACAGACTAGCTGCAGTGATGTATTCGAACGTAGTAATGTGTCCATAATGTTTAACACTTGGGTTCATTTTCAGATGCGATGGTCCTCGAAGAATGGAAACACGAAGTCCAAAAAATTGAAGAAAAGTTGAAAGCTTTTGAAAAGAAGTACCTGGATAGGTGCAAGGATTTCAAGGTATGCAGAAAAGAAAACAACTTTAGGAGGAGAATTTGTGAGGCCTTGGAAATTCTGTGCTACCGTGGATTTTAATTTCCCGCCCTTTTCAAGGACGTTCTGGCGCGTGACTTGGTCACCCCCAGGTTCACGTGACAAATGGATTCCCGACATAATCACTTGAGAAAGACGCTGTGACAGCCTCATTCCCAGGATCTCTCATCTTTTCGCCCTCCCGGAGCGAGAGAGGAGAGACCCGGGAGGGAGGTAACATGAGAGACCCTGGGAACGAGGTTGACCCTGTGATGGTGTCGAATGTTTGTGATCCCTAAAGTCCCTAAAACGTTGACCCTGCTTCGGTATATCGTTTCTTATTATGTGTTCTATAGAGTCGCAAAACAGTGTCTTTGCTTGTTTGAACAAGGGCGTCTTAAATTCACAATTAGAGCAATCGATCAAATCTTAATGATTTATTTGCGCGTATCGAGTGAGACGTGACTACCCAAAGTGCCCAGTACCAGTGTTGTGTTACACTTTTGGCCACGCGCCCGAAAGGCATTTATGGAAGTTAAAATAACGAAGGATAAAATAAAAAATATGCTTACCTGCCCTGAGTTCTGTTGTCCATTTGGCCTGTTTCATCGTTTTCCGGGGGTTTTGAGGTGTTTTTAGCGAGAAAGCTGTAAGTTTTCAAGCCAATCATATAACATCGTAATGCGAAACCCATCCACCGTACGAAAAAAAGATGGCGGCTGTACATTTTACCACGATACCTTGCGAACCTAACGCAGCCTATATGGAACAAAGAAAGCCAAATTTTTACAATATTTGTTCCTGTACTAAGGACATTGTGCAGCCTAGGTTTGAAGATTTTACAACTCTTCTGTAGGTTTTTGTGAACGTTGTTAGGGTTTTCTTGCGCTAAGAACTGTGGGTAAATGTACCAGTTGCCATCTTTTTCCTACAAAGCATTACTTTTTGATACTCAAATGAAAATCGTTTTAAGGGTCCTCTGACAACTGTTAATCTCTCGTTTGCAGATTCCAGTGAAGTTCAGGGTCGAGGAAGGCAAGCCAGGAGAGAAGATATGTGAAGCGGCGCAGAAAGAGAAGGCCATGTTGATTGTGATGAGCAGCCGCGGCTCCGGTCTCTTAAGGCGCACAGTTCTTGGAAGTGTCAGTAATTACGTCATCCATCACACAAAAATCCCAGTTGTTCTGTGTCCCAAGGATCATCAATAATGATCTGTTAAGGGTGGTGTAGGGGAAGCCAAAACTTCCCCACCCATCCCCCTGATGGCGATTAATTAGAGTGCCGGTATCTTATCTTAGACTCCAGTTAATGGTGATTGTTTCCTTAAGAAGGACCTGTTAATGAAATATAGTTTTATTAAGGATGTTATTTGATAAAGGAAAGTTGTTTTCAATCCACATATGAAAAAATTCGCGTACATTGATTATTGAAATTGTTATTATAATTAAGCACTAAATACGTTTTATTTGAATTGTTTTCTGACAGTTAATCCGTTGCATGTGTATGTGAAAAAAATATATATATAATTAACAAATGCATCCCACGTTGCCGTGCGTCTGTTCAGTAATAGATCGCAGAAGACGTCAAAATGTGGTAAGATCAAACAACGTGGCACACGAGGCGATAGTCGAGTGTGTCACTGATGTTTTTATCACATTTTGACGTCTTCTGTGATCTACTAGTTGCTGAACAGACGCACGACAACATGGAATCTACCTGTTTTATATTATAAAGAAAGAAAATATAAAGTTGATGGCGTTATCAGGAACAATCGAAATGCTTCAAAATACTTGAAAACGTCGTTACGGCTAATTAGAAATCAATTCATCCTTCGTTGATCTTCGTTATATTAAAGTGCCTATGAAATGAAAAAAGATGCTGCCTATTTGATAGACTTTACCAAATATAGATGAATGACCTTTTAGTTTTTGGAAGATCTTTTTTTGGTCTAGAGATATTAATGTTTTTGTATTACGCAAATTAGGAAAGTGATGACGTGGTAGTTGCAACTAGAATGGTAAAATACTGAATCAAGAATATCTCTAGAAATATTGGAGCAGTGTGAAGAAACAAAATGACATCTGTGGCGCTGTTGCCATGACAACAGTTTCACCGCTGGCCCTTTTTTAATCAGAGTTTTTGTCTTAACCAAGCCCCATCCACTCCCAGCAATCTAATGAGTAGAGTTAAGACCATATGGTAACCATGTCTGTTTCGAGCAAGGCCCTCTGTTGCACTAAAAATGGTTGGAAATGGAGATATTTGGTTTTGACAGAAAGAGACTGGAGCCAAGAAAATGTTGACATGGCAATGGCATCATAGGTGTCATTTTGTTTCTTTTGTTATTTATTCTTCTGGTGCCAAGTTTGAAGATTACTGCTCCAATATTTCTAGAGATATTCTTCAATCAGTATTTTACCATTTTAGTTGCATAGTTTACTACGTCATCCATTTTCTAATTTGCATAATACAAAAACGTTAATATCTCTAAAACGAAAAAAGATATTCCAAGAAGAAAACGCCATTTTTCTGTATTCTGAAAAGCTTTTTTAAATAAGCAGCAATTATGTTTCATTTCATCGGCACTTTAAGGGCGCGTTCGTTTGGATCAATCCGGAATAAGAATAATTGGAATAGTGCGAGTAAGCGTTTGTTTGGGAGCTATTCTCATTCCGGAATACCTGGATTTCCATGGAGCAGAATAGCCGGAATATATTCCGGGATATATTCTTATTCCGGAATATCCCAAACGAACGCACCCTAAGTCACGCATACAGGTCCACTCTTTTCTTACTTTTCCAAATATAACGCCCGGACAAGTAAGTTTGGCCGACACAGCACTCGGAGTGCTGTGTAGGCCAAAGCGGGGGAGTACAAAATATAAACTATAAACAATATAAAATCTCCTAGATAACCCACGATAGTGTTCCGCAGCAACAATATCTATTTTTTTTTTTTTTGACAATATAACGTCAAACCGGCTGGTAGTGATAAGCGGCAGGCTATCAAATATCACCAGTGAAAAAAAGAGGTAACTATAAGTCTAAACAAAATAAAAGTTTACAACCCACACATGACACGACTGCCAGAAATAGCAACAGGTAATATCCGTTGCTGGACGTTACAAGGAAGAAGAGTATACAGATAGATACAAAACAAAAATACAAATAGCTGGAAACGCGAACACTAGAAAACAGAAAACTAAAGAAAAAATTGAATGATGACAAGATACGAGAATGGCGACAAGGTTATATTAATATACACAAACGTCTTGAAACACTTCGATAATGGCCTTTAAAAACTGTAACGCAGTCATCCTTGATTGATAGTTTACCCAGGAAAAAGCTACGAATTGTATTCTTTGTAAGTCATTTTAGGGTTTCCTGTCAAATTGGAACAAATGCTGTTCCAAGTTATCTTTATTTCCCAATGCGTGCACGAGACATGAAAGAATATTGTTTCTGAGAGGGACCGATAAGATAAGATAATAAGACTTTATTAACGTGTCAAAACATATCTAGCGTACAACGTGCGCTAATTGGGGACACCTAAATTACCTAGTGTTAAAATTACTACTACAAGATATGAAATTTATATGTATGCATGTATGTGTATTTACTTGTTTAAAATGATTGGTTAATTATTGCATAAGAAACAGTCTTTACATTCAATGTCCAGTAGGCTATTGAAATTAACTTGTTTTATTCGTTTTTTAAAAATGTCCAGTGAGTCAGACATCCAAATAGATCTTTCAAGTTTTGACCGTAGGACAGGGCCTAGGTACGACAGGCTGTGTTTACCGCATGCAACTGTCCTGAATCTTGGTATTATGAAGTCTGAGTTTCTTAAATTATAATGAGTGCTAGAGACAACGAATAAGTCCGTGATATACGGGGGCGCCAGACCGTTTTTGACTTTAAACATCATGATTGCTATGTCCTGTAGTCTTCGCGTGTATAGTGTAGCCAGGCTCGCTCTTTGCAAGAGTTCTTCATACGATGATACATTATCACGGTAGACAGAGCGTAACGCTCTTTCTTGGATTCGCTCCAGTTTTCTGTTATCGGAAGCGCGATAAAAATGCCAGACAGTCTGACAATATGTAAGGTGAGGTATTATGGCGAATTTGACGATGTGTAATTTTGCCGATGTCGGGATAATCAAATCACGACTGTAGACGCTTACAACTAGTAATGATCGTAGAACGATTGAAACATGTCTTGTTACAAACTTAAAGTGGTTGCTCATGTTTAAAAAATAGTTCTTTGTCTGATTCAGTATCAAGACCTTTTGGATCCGTTACTCCAGATTACTGTTTCAATACAGGAGAAAGAACCTGCCTTTTTTTTCGCATTTCATTGCGTGCAATCCTTGACGAAATACTATTTTTATAACAAGGTTTATACGTAGAGGCTAAGCAGCATGTGTATAGATTGCTATATGAATGTATATATAATTCACTGTTTAAAATCTAAGCGCGGTCTCGCAGTTATTTTTAGGTACAACATTTATTGAGTTCTCTCAAATTCAGTCCTAAAATGGAAGTACACTCAATTCCAAGAAGGGCTGTCAAAATTAAAAATATTGTTTGTACACTTCAAGAGGGTAGCCCGCAACACTTCAAAAAAATTATTTAAGGAGACGTCCATACATATTTTTCAGGGGGAGGGTGAGGTGTTTACTATAATATTTCACGCAGTTCATCATAATTACAGGCATTATCATGATCATCGTCATCATCTCTCATGTAGTTCATATTTTCATGTTCTCAATTTAGGCTCGTATTCGTTGTTGCTTCGAGTCTGTTATGTGAACACTAGACTCGCGATCTTGACAACTGTAGCGAGTTGTGTACAATCGGCAATTTCGTTCTTTTCCCTTTCGTGTGACAACCAAGGATCCAATATTTGAACAATGCACCCCTTTAATTAACAATATCGGTCACCGCACGATACACCTGTCATGTGCATTGCATCCGGCTCAAGGCCCGTAACAGCCTAACGCATTTGTCTCATCGCAAGACAACCTGTCGGCAGAGCAAAGGACTTAAACAGAGCTTACCTCTCCACGTTGTCGCTTCAGGACGCGATGTTTTTTTTGGTGGCATTGATTTTGACGTGCACTGTTCCGCGTGAAGGTAAGCGGCACTGTGATTGCAGCATCGATAAACGTGGCTGGTAAAAGTTAACAAATGTGTTTATTAATAAGATATAAGCAAACAGTGATGATAAACCCGAGCAAGACAGTGCAAAACCGCTGATACTTTTTTAAACTAGATTCAGGCAAAAATTATATCTTTATACTTTAGATTTAATGAATTTTCTTCCATCTTTCGATTCGAACATCCGGCTGTTTTCTAAAGAGTTATGTAATCCTGATCAGCATTTTAATGAGAAAGTTTAATTTCCAGCTAAAAATTAGATGTCTGCTCATATACTTTAGAGTTTAGCTAAGTTTTGTCGTCATCAGCGCTGGCGTAGTTTCTTCTAAAATTCGTATTCACTGCGTTTCAGGTTTAGGTGATAAATCAACCTGGCACTGTCTAAATTAAGATGCTAGCTAAGGTCGTAAATGATATTGTGAGTTGGCCCCGACACGACTCGTAAATGTGTTTGTTATAAAATGAATTTGTATATGTCTTCCTCTTTTTCTTTTTGTTTCTTTTTATTCGTCTCTAAACGACCTTTCTTGCCTTCTGCGAAACCGGCAAAGTCGAAGGACAAAGATCATCGTGGTTCGATCAAAAGTAATCGGGTTAAAAATCACGGGGGTATGAATTGAGCAAAAGTTAAAACGAAGAGACTTCGCCGAGGTCCATTTTGCCATAAGATTTTTTACTATACCTTTGAAAAAGAAATTGATAGTCTTTTCGTATCTCTTTTTATAACCCTTAATTAAAACCCCTCAAAATACTTAGATGAATTGGTTTTTCAACAAATCAATGAGATTTCTCTCTACACATTCAGGAGAAATCTCCCCCTCCCCCCCCCCCCCCCCCCCGGCCCTCCGCGTTTAGACTGTTACATGAGCACTACCACACGGGGTGTAAACGATAACAGCTTTTAAAACTACTAATGAAGAGGATTCAAATTATCCACGGTTCATAACTCAGCCATGTAAAATTACAGTGTAGAGAAAAGCAGGTCTTGTTAGTGTCATGTAATTCTGCCTATAGGATAACTTTCTCAATAGAGTGGCGCGTCTTTTTTTCGTAACTCCAAATTAAGAAAACGTAACTAGCTGTCTGTTTATGTCTGTAAAACGCGGTATTTGCGTCTTAAACCCTTCAGCTTGTCCTCCTGTTAAAAAAATACACGCAAATTTACGGGCGAAATATGAACTAATGTGTACTTTTCAAATGAAGATACGAAAACCATTTTCTCACAAAAGAACAAAATGTTGCGAGCATTTGTTCGCCTCATGCATGGCATTCTTCGCGGGGAAAACTGAACGGTATTTCATCAATACACAATTTCTTTTTTACCCTCTGAAGAGTTAAAGGAATACTAGCTAGCATCATTTTTTGCCTATGATTCTCTGAACGACGGTTTCCAATGAGTTTTAAATTCATGCAGTGCAATCAGACTGATTTCTGCTTGACAAGTCGCTCTCGCGAAGAATTCGTTTTACTCCAGTTTGCAGTGTGAACGGTAAAGTATGAAGAAACCAGGTAAGGCAGCATCTTTAATTTCAGCTGCGCCTTTGCGATTCTCTGAACAAAGCAACATTAAGATCACCACTGAAACAAAAATATTTTAGCAAGAGAAATACAAGCATAATGGGAAAAATCCGTAGCGTTAACCCAAAGAACTAAAGAATTCAGAGCCAGTCCGGCTTTTGTAAAAAGTCAGTGATTGTTCGAAGACGGATGTTCACTACAATAACTGCTCTTCACTCTAGGAGATGGTCTTACTTTGCCGATAATTATTTGTGCACTTGAGATATTTTAGCTTGTACCAAGATTGCTTTTAAGGCCTTGATATTTTCACCTGATGCGCACTGATTAACTGACGCAAAGGAAGTGGACTAATTGAAACAGCCATTTTAGGCTTTTATTATGACGTGTGAAAGACAGAAGGGTCTCCGACATTTTTGTCAGTGAGAACATAACTCTATGCACAGAAATTCGCCGGCAGCGACAATAATGTCGTTAATTGAGACGCTGATAGGTTCCGACAAAACGTTTCATGAATTCTCTGACAGTAACGCTGTTGCGTTTTCAGTAATTGACGCCCAAGTCAATGGAACATGCAAATTTTAAAACATTTATTCCAATTACTCCCTTAGTTGGATTTAATGTATGGCACACTGACTTGTCATGCACTCTTTTTTGCATACGACAAAGGCTGAATATTCTAATGCCGATTTTAGGCTGGAAATTCTTGTGAATATTCTTAGCCTCAGCGTATGGCATTTCCGTTTTATTGACTTCGATGGCGTTGAAGTCATCTTGGCCCAGACTGCAGGACTTTCATGCAATACAACCTGTTATTATACATTGAACTCTCTAACTCTTTTCTGATTGGCCGAAAGAGTACAGTGAATTTTAGAAATCAGCGCCCGGGATGTCATAACTGCAGATTATACAATATCAATCATGTCTTAAGGACACTCAAGGTCACGGGCAAGGTCGGACAAGAGACTATGATTTTCTTTTGTCACGGGTAATCATGTCAAGTTCGCGCCCTTTGTGTTGCTTCCTGTCAGTGAAGAAGCAAACACATGACTTCCATTTTTTTCTTTCAATGTATAATAAAACAATTATTAGCTTCGGTGTTTGTGATATCAAGAATACTCAAGGTCTCGGTAAGGGTTATTTTTGTTGTTTCTTGGCTGGTTTTGCCATTTAAGGAAATATAGGAAGAATTTTATGCGGTTTAGTTAAATATATACATCTATTGTAGCTACATATTTTCAATACACAAAACTGTATTCTTATCCAGAAAATAGAGTAATGATCAAGTTATTTTTACCCTCCCGGGGTAGCAAGACTTTTTGTGCGGTGATACACTATTATATACAAAACGTACCTTTAAAGCAACCTTGAGGTTATTTCTTCTGGTTTATGACAACAAAAATGTTAAGTTTCTCCTTTTATAGAGAGAAATTATAGTTATTGCTATAGTTTCTACAAATGTGTCCTTTTCCTGAAGTGTAAATGTGCTAGGCCTTGTTCAAACGTCGCGCTTTCGTCGAGTCCAACTCAATTACTTGAAGTTCGCACGACGTTTCAACGGGGCCTTACTTATCTTCGTCTTCCTGCGCCCTTTGAGTTCTTTTGCTGCTGTTTTGCTTTCTTTAGAAATGAAGAGCTGTCATTAGGTCATGCATGCTGACTGCTGCCCGTCTTGTTTGAAGTTCCAAAATTTATTTAGCGTCCATCTTGTTGCTGTTTTCGGTTTTCTAGCTGTGCCATATATTTTAACGACAAGCTGTCCTTTAAAGCCTACCTCCAAGTCGGGCTATTTAAAAATTGCGGGCTACAGGTCAATAACCCATGAGGCGAACCTGTGCATGGCCCTTGAGGGCGAAAGGTCTAATTGTTTTAGTATCATCCAACTAGTCGGATGCAAAAGGCAATAATAAAGTTAGCAAATGCAATTTAAATAAACATATATGGCGGAGGGTCGTTCAGATAGCACCTCGTTCAGAGAGCGAGGAGGGAGTGGGTGGTGGGTGGAGGTGAGAAAAAGAGCATGTTGAACGGCAGACTAAAAGAATAGCCAACCGACTGAATGACTAGACTGACTAACTGACTGACTGACTGTCTGTCTGACAAAATGACTGACTGTTTGACTTACTGACTGATTGACTGACTTTATGTCTGATTGACTGACTGACTGTCTGACTAACTGACTGACTGTTTGACTGACTGACTGTCTGACTAACTGACTGACTGTTTGACTGACTGACTGTCTGACTAAATGACTGACTGTTTGACTGACTGACTGTCTGACTAAATGACTGACTGTTTGACTGACTTACTGACTGACTGACTGACTAAATGACTGGCTGTTTGACTGACTGATTGACGGACTCTATGTCTGACTGACTGACTGACTGTCTGACTAAAATGACTGACTGTTTGATTGACTGACTGTCTGACTAACTGACTGACTGACTGACTGACAGACCGACTGACCGAACGACCAAGTGACTGATTGATCCAACGCATCTTATCTCCACAGTATTCGGAGGGGTTATTCTCGACACCTACCGATCATTTTCTGTTAGTAATGGAGACAGTCTTATCCTGTGGTGTACTGACAGAGATTTACGCACGCTTCAAGGCCAAGTGAGTTTAACATGGGTCAAAGACGATGTGCAAATACCGAATAATGATCCACGACTGAACACGGTAGCCAATGGAACCTTATCACTCCAGCAAATACGTAAAATAGACGAAGGCGAATACACCTGCACTCTTACAGCGGACGGCTTTTTAAGCACAAACACCACGCGGTTCTTTGTCATAGGTGAGCTAATCCTGTTAGTGACTGTTTTATTAACGTAATCGTATCTATAACAAAAAATTCTAGATCGTGATTGGTTTCCGCGCGCCTATTTGTCAAGTAATCGGCGCGTGATCACGTGGATTTCCAATTACTTGAACTTTTTGTACAATAAAACCTCTCTATAACGTGCACCTTGAGGACAGATGAAAGTAAAGAAATTGCATTGACAGATGAAAGAGCCGTTTTAGAGAGGGTCGTAATATGACCCCTGTTTTCTCGGGGAGTACAACATTTTTATTTTTAAAAATCTGATTGTAGCATAGAAATACCATACACAATGAAACTATATGTCTGGATTTATAAAAACGGTGTTAATTCGACTTCTATCACCCACTGTATTTTACCTTGATTCCACTACTCCTTAAGACCGCCTCCAAGCCATGTAAAATGGTAAAAAATAGAGAAAGGACGGCAATGAAAGGAAGATAAACGGGCGGAGGAAGGAAAAAAGGACTGACGTTCCTTTTAGTTTTTATATCGTCACCTTTTCTGGCCAGAAAAAAACGCCCTCTTAAGGCGCGACCTCAATTCTTTATTACCGTTTTCAAA
>JAHPZR010024067.1:52500-70000 GCA_019787425.1 Platygyra sinensis
TGGTGCATACCTGCTTTTGGAGCTGAGCGTGCATTAATTATTATTTTTATAGCACGGTTTGAAATTATAGAGTTCGCATGTGCCGGATGTTGTATTGCCAGCGCAATCACTTTTTCATGCTTTGTTATAATCCAAACAGAAGACGGTGTTGCTACGTTTCTAGGAACATTATGTACTTTTGAGATCTTCGTGCAATCGCGTTCAGCTGTAGCGTCCACTCGCAGTTTTTCTAGACCTCATTAGTTTCGTATATAATATGTGTAAATTATTTTCAGATTTTGATTATGACGGAAAACTATTTGCAATGTCGAAATGAGTGTACATACCAAGTTTGGCGGTGCCTTCGGTTTGTGTAGCTGCAAAACCGTGTGTCGGCCACCTCTGTAAACTGCACAGACATATATTTTTTATCTTTCTGAATGTTTTGCAGGAAAACTATGCGCATTGTTAAGCTCAGTGTACACATCAAATTAAGTGCTTTGAAACCATGGTTAAGTGGTATCTTCGGTTTAGAGAAGCGACACCGGGTATCGGCTCTATAGACTGCAGAGACATCAGTTTTTGATCTTTCCGAAAAATTTTGCAGAAACTATTTGCAATGTTAAACTGACTGTTGTACACGCTAAATTTCACGCTCTGAAACCATGGAAACTATGGAACTTATGATCTATAGAAGAACAGACGCAGTGATGACGTCATTAACATACCTTTTATATCAAACAAACAAAATATTTTTTAAAGAAGTGGTCCAGCTTCATAAATTAACGCAAGGAGTCACAGTTTCAATTTGCAAAGCCTAAACAAAAACAACATACAGTAAGTAAGTAATGTAACGTATTGTCAGGTTATGTCATGCATTGTAAGCGATAATGTATTGTATTGTAACGTAATGTAAAGTAATGTAATGTAGGCAGTTAGTGTCGTATAAGTGATGTTTATAAGTAAGTAACATAGTGTATTGTAAGCAGACAATGTAACATTGAGCATTTGCAAGTAATGAATGTAAACTGAGTAACGTGGCGCAATGTAAGTAGATGTATGTAAGTATATTTATGTACCGTGTTAGCAACTACCTTTGCAGTGTTAATAAAAATGTGAAAAAAAAAAACAACAACAACAACAATTTTTTTGTTTCTTTATTTTATAATGACAATTGGATTCTTGTTAATGCGTGTCTGTTCAGTAATAGATCACAGAGGACGTCAAAATGTGGTAAGAAAATATGTGACACAGTCGGCTAACAGTTCCTGAGCCATTTCCATTCTGACGTCATCTGTGATCTATTTTTGAACAGACGCACGGCAACATAGAATCTACTTGGCAAAGAGAACATAGAACACCGTCTTCAATTTGGTAAAAAAAAAGGTCTGTTTTCGTTGAGTGTAATCAATTTCATTTCAATTCGCAGCTCAATATTGACTTTTCTCGTTATGGCGCATCACTGTCTGTTCCTGATGCAGTCTTCTCTGACACGAAGTCAAGTCGAGTATCCGCCATTGTCTACAGAACACTTCACAAAGTTCTTAGACTTCGGAACGTGGGATCTGGGAACGGCACGAGTGGTTCAAATATCATTTCTGCCACAATCTTACCACGCCCCAACTATCCATTGAGAAAAGAAATCAAACTTGTTTTTAATCACATCAACCAGGTACTGGTAATTAAGTGTTGTAGTTTTAGGTTGCAATAAACTTTTAATTTAGTGTTACATGTGGGTTAAAGACCCCTTCCTCGCAATGTCCATAAAAACGAAAAAAGTACGAGACCAGTATTCAGCCATCTTTACCGGACAGGCTTGGCCAATAAAGGATTTATTGCATGGCGTTAAAACACGTGCAAGTTCTTACGGGACACATCAGGCAATACAGAGCGCGCGTTATGGCCGCATCGTGCCCGCGCATATCGCAGCGCATGATTTGCCCATGCATCTTACCCACTCGCTATTCCAGCCAACTAGTAAATCTCTGAGGAGTAGATGTCCTTTTTGTTTTCACATTAGCATGGTCCTTTTCCATGGTTTGGTAATGGTAGATGTAGTGAACATCAGTCAGTCCATCAGTCACCCAGTCAGTCAGTAATTAAGTCTGTCAATCCGTTATCACTCAGTCAGTTAGTTGGTCAAGTCAGTCAGTCAGTCAGTCATTCAGATAGACAGACAGTCACACAGTCAGACGGTCCGAAAGGCGGTCATTTAGTCATTCAGTCAGTCAGTCAGTCACTCGAGCAGTCAGTCAGTGAAACTGATCAGTTTGCCCGACACTATTTTTCTTTTAATATTTTATGGACTGATTAAGTTTTCACTGCTTCTCCCTCTTTTGCAACCCGTATTCAGCGTGTCTCGCTTTTACCCCAATTTAGACAATTTGTTGTATTACCGGGATTTGTGAGCACTACTTATAATGGAAATGTTTCCCATCCGGTGATAATTCAACATTTTTTCTCGACTTAAGCAGATCTATTTCTAAATTAACTCTTCCAAACTCTAATCATAGTTATTATTAATAATAGAAGGGACTCAAGTGAAGAATGATCATCGCAGTTAACTTTCCATATACTTCACATCATAGAAGGGACTCGTTATGAATCCCGGCAAACATCAAAGGAGCCAAGGAGTAATCGAGACTTTGCTGTGTGACTGTACACAAAAATAAGCACGTCAACGAAAACCCCCCCCCCCCCCCCACCCATAAAAAAACCCACCCACCGCCCTCCCCCCCCACCCCCCCCCCCCCCAACACCCCCCCCCCCCCCCCCCCACCCCCCCCACCCCCCCCACCCCCCCCCTCCCCCCCCCCCCTCCAAACCACACCCCCCCCCCCCCCCCCCCCCCCCCCACCCCCCCCCCCCCCCATGCGATTTAAGTAAACAAATCAAGAAGACTACTTAGAAGAAAGAAAAGGAGAAAGAAAGAATAGTATATTAGATAAAAAAACAATCAGAGAACATGGCTCCTGGAAAAAATTGAATGAACTGAATGAATGAACGATCGAGCAATTGTTTGAAAAGTGGTTAACTCCAAGTTCATAGAAGACTTAAAGTGCCTATGAAATGAAAAATTGAAGGTATGAAAAATTAGGCGTATTTGAAAGCCTTTAAAAGTGAAGAATGATGTGGTTCCTTTTATCGTTTCAGAGATATTCAAGATTTTTGTATTACGCAATATTAAGTAATGATGAACGTCATAAGGTGTGACAGTATGAAGTCCCCAAAAACAAAATAGAGAATATCTCTGCAAGTAATTACTTACAATGCAATTGAAACTTGGATGCTCATGTTTATAGCCTAAAAAATGCACTATGGTGATATTTGATGTGCTATGGCAACACACCAGTTCCAGAGTGCTATCTAGCAGGAATGGTTACCCTGTATTTGATCATCGACCAAACACTGTCCACTCCTAAGGTTAATTAGGAGAGCTAGTGTCAATATGGGCATGCATATGCTTAAAATGGGATGAAATCATTTACCCCAGACAGTCAAACGGCAAACATTTGATTTATAGCGAAATAGACGGAAGCAGACGTCGCCATCAGCAACATCAATAATATGCAGCATGTGGCGTATTTCTTAGTGACAAACGTGCTTGCCAAGTTCCAATTGTTTTGCCATCATTACTTGCCAGAGATATTATCATTTTGTTGTTTTGACTTCGATACTGTTTCACCTTATGGACGTCATCAGTACCGAATTTGCATAATACAAAAGATCTGAATATTCGGGAAGAGAGAGATATGACAAAAAAAAGGAAAACACCATTCTTCTTAACTTTTAAAGGCCTTTCAACTACGCCTATTTTTCAATACCTCAATTTTTCATTTCATAGGCACTTTAAGATACCTTGCATAATGGCTACGCTGAAATGCGCATTTTCAAAAAATAGCAAATAATGCAGACGGCTGATGGGCTGGGAACGCGGATTTGTTCTGCAGCATGAGTGGTCTTATAAGGAAAAGATATTTCATTCCGAGCCCAGTTTTCCCTAAGATGAGTCGTGAACTGCACTGTGCATTTCTTTCTGGCGTAATTTTTGCGCCATGAGCGCGCACGAGCGCGAGCCGGCTATGCAACAATTCATACCCTGAAGCTACTTTCTACAGAACATATGAATGATCGTTATACCTTAACCAGCAATGTAATTGTCACTTTGAATGCACTAAATTCAAAGTGACACCTGTATGGCTGAATTAAGAAGAATTATTGAATCTGAGATATTTGAAACGTACCACGGGACAGTAATGTACACCTGCAGAAGTCCCTATTGAGTTTTCTTCATTATCTTTGTTTTATTTGCACAAAACGTTCGTCTAGTTTTTCGCACCAAGAAATGTGTTTCTCCAGAAATTTAATTTCCCTCCTATTATCAGGCGAAAGGTTATCCCAATTTGGTTACAGAGATGCCGTAGCCCCTGTTTTATTGCATTTTTGCGACACTCCACTCAGTTGCAATACCAAAAAGTGTCGATACGTGGGCGAGGTTTTTAGAACAATTTAATCATTTTTTTTCGAGAGCAGTCAACCTTAAGTTTACACATTCCTGAAAGCCAGAAAAAAAAATTATAACTTAATTAATTGACGAGATTTGAACCAAAAACTCTTAACAATATTGAGCAAAGATGTTGTTTCCAGACTCTGTAGACAATAAGAAACAAAATACCAAAGCAGAGTCAATGTTTTAGCGATCGCAAGCTTTCGACGCTGTCACAGAGTCTTTCTTAAATCTAACGGGAGGCAATTGGTCACGTGCGCTTAGGTGAACCAAGTCACGTGCCAAATCTCCGTATAGGACCGGAAGTTCAAATCCACGGTTTCGATTGAGCTTCAGGGACTAGCACAGAATTAAAAAAAAAACGTTTTATTTAACTTATATGCAACAGTAAAATGGCCATACCTTCTAAGTTGGTTTAAAAGGGGCACCAAATGGGTATTAGAATTAACCTCCTCCAACATAAATTACTCGCTGCTTGTATGATGTTCTTTTGGTCTTGCAGATTATTAATAACACTGGTTGTGAGTCAGAGTTGAGCGTCACCAGCAGAAACAATGTACATCCAGGGAGCGTAGCCACAGTCTCTGGGTGTTCAAGCCTCAGCTCGTTACGAGGCATTGTCAAGTTGACGAGTTCCGAAACTGACGTGCTGAGCGTGGTGCGAGGGTACCGTTCAACAGCACGCCACAAACCTGGGTACGAATTTCAATAGAATCAGGCTTTTTACTCAAACAGAATTTTAACACAGCGGTTACGTTGTTATGTACACACTGTCAAAAAAATGGCAATAGTAGGCAAGCAAAGCGACAAATTGTAGGAGCTTCCCTTATGAAACTGTTACACTCGATCTTTTTTTTTCCAAGTTTGAAAGGCGCACGTTATCCAAATTGCTCCTTTGGGTCTCCAAAAACTCGTGCGAGTTAACCGCAGGGGTTTAAAGGGCCCCTAGTCAGCCAACACCTTTGTTTTCGTTTACATGCGAGAATTTGGCTATTACTTTTTATTTAGAGCATATCGAAACGAAAAAAAATCACTGTGAAACTACTCAACATAATTAAACGTACCTTCAGGAACACAGCTTACAGTAAAACAATAAGAATTCGCTTCACCATGCAATATCAATAATTTCGATGTCATCGAAAATGGCGGAGGCTGACTAGGGTCACTTTAACTGCGGGTGTTACCGTCTGCGGGATTACATGGCCCAGTGGTGAGAGCGCTGTCATCCACCATTGTGGTCCCAGTTAGGATCCGACCCGGCTCCATATGTGGGTTGAGTTTGTAGTTGGCTCTCGCCTTCTGCGAGGGTTTTTCTCCGGGTTCACAGGTTTTCCTCCCCTCCAGGAATAAACCTACATTCTGCAAAAATTATGATTCAAACAAGCATAGAAGATCTACATGGAAAACTAGCTAAGCCTTATGTAAACTTCTCTTCTAATACACAATTTCTCTCACAATTAACTATGATCTACGAAAAGAAAAATACACGATCCCGCTGCCCTCTCTCGCCCCGGACGGTGGATAAGATTAAATTAAGTCACAATGCAACCCTGTTCCTGATATGGTCAGAATCCCTGTTTGAAGTTGACAAGAGAATGTTTATTGGTGGGGACTGTCTTGCTGTTGGCTTCGGTTAGCGAAAAGGTCGTTTTGGGATTTTTAAACGCCGTACATTGACGGCTGGCTAATGTACAGTACTTATGGTAACACTGCTCGGTTTCGCGTTACTTAGCGTTTTGCTACTGTCGTAACGCTGCCAAGAATCACTCTGCTCGTTGAATCTTTGTTGAAGTAATGCTAGCGTTTCCATAATGTTTTTTTTTCGAAGTACGCCATGGTAAATAATGCTGGTTGGTGTAACGGCGCTCGTTATAGTGCGCTGGTGTCACGCCACCTTGTAATAATGATGGTGGTGTAACGCCACTCGTTATAATGCTGGTTGGGTAACGCCGCTCGTTATAATGCTGGTTGGTGTAACGCCAACTCGTTATAATGCCTGGTTGGAGTAACGCACTCGTTATAATGCTGTTAGTTAACGCCACTCGTTTATAATGCTGGTTGGTGTAACGCCACTCGTTATAATGCTGGTTGTTGTAACGCCGCTCGTTATAATGCTGGTGGTGGTAACGCACTCGTTATAATGGCTGGTTGGTGTGTGTAACGCCACCGTTATAATGTGCGTTAGTTTAACGCCACCTAGTTATAATGCGGTTGGTGAACGCCACCGTTATAATGCTGGTTGATGTATACACCACTCGTTTCAATGGTGGTTGGTGTAACCGCCCATCGTTATTAATGCTGGTTGGTGTAAGCGCTCGTTATAACGCTGGTGATGTAACGATGCCTCGTTTGTAATCGCGGCTGGAGTAACACTACCAGCTGAACAGCTCCAAACACTACTTGATGCACGCATTGGTTGGATTTTCCCTGTTGAAAACAAGTCAGTAAGGCGCATGAGCAGTGGACTTACACAGCACAGGGAGAAAATCTGAATTCAAATGTGTGCTACAGGAGCATTGAGTTAGAAAGGCTAATACGAATGGACTCTTGCGACGGTTATTTTTAAGTTACGTAGCTTCACGACAAGAATTTGTTTTAATTAAATACTGTAGGGAGTTTTGAAAAAACGGTAATAAAGATGAGGTCGCGCTTAAGAGGGAGTTTTTTCTGGCCAGAAAAGGTGACGTATAAAAACTAAAAGGAACGTCAGTCCTTTTCCTTCCTCCGCCCGTTTATCTTCCTTTCATTGTCGTCTTTCTCTATTTTTTCCATTTTACAGGCTGGAGGCGGTTCTTAAGGCGTGGTGGAATCAAGGTAAAAATACAGTGGGTGAAGAAGGGTCGAATTAACAACGTTTATTAAATCCAGACATATAGTTTCATGTGATGGTTATTTCATGCTACAACAGATTTTAAAAATAAAAATGTTGTACTCCCCGAGAAAACAGGGGTCATATACGGGACCTCTCTCTAAACCGGCTCTTTCATCTGTCAAGCAATTTCTTTACTTCATCTGTCCTCAAGGTGCATCGTTATTCGAGAGTTTTATTGGTACAAAAAGTTCAAAGTAAATTGGGAAATCCACGTGATAACGCCGCCGATAAATTGGACAAAATAGCGGCGCGCGGAAACAATCAGATCTAGAATTTTTTGTTATAGATACGATTACGTTAATAAAACAGTCACGAACAGGATTAGCTCACATGACAAAGAAACCGCGTGGTGTTTGTGCTTAAAAAGCCGTCCGCTGATAAGAGTGCAGTGTATTCGCCTCGTCTATTTACGTAATTTGTGGAGTGAAAGGTTCCATGGGCTACCGATTCAGTCGTGGCTCATTATTCGGTATCATTTCGACATCGCTTGACATGTTAAAAGCATTGCACTTGAAGCGTGCTAAATCCTCCCAGTCCCAGTCACCACGGTAAGACTGTCTCCATTACTAACGCAAATGACCGGTAGGGCGCGAGAAAACCCTCCGAATACTGTGGAGATAAGATTGCGTTGGATCAATCAGCCTGTGGTCGTTCGCGCGCAGTCGGTTCTGTCAGTCAGTCAGTCAGTCAGTTAGTCAGAAGTCAGGCAATAAAAACAGGTCAGTCATTTAGTCAGACAGTCAGTCCGCCGCGCAGTAGAGTCCGTCCACTCAGTCAGTCCAACAGCCAGTCATTTAGTCAGAGCAGTTCAGTCAGCTACGCATGTCAACCAGTCCGCTTTCGTTCCAGACCAGTCAGTCAGTCAACCCCGTCCCCAGTCATTTTAGTCAGGACAGTCAGTCGTCCCAACAGGTCAGTCAGTACGAGGGAAACGATCATACATAATTCCGACGCTGCCCGGACCCGTAGCTCACACAAGGGCCCCCCCCCCTGAGATTGATACGCTGTCGCGCTCGTGCGCGCTATCCATGGCACCCAACATTAGTTGCCGACCCACACTCGCACACGCCCTCGCCCCGTTCAACGAAATCATCTTTAGGGATAAAACTGGGGGCGGGATTGAAATCTCTTTTCTTATAAGACCAATCACAGCTGTGCAGAACACACCCTCCGGTTCCCCTCCCTCAGCGTCTGCTTATGCTATTTTGTGAAACATGCGCATTTACAATCGTAGCCATTATGCAAGGTAATCTTAAAGTGCTATGACATGAAAAATGGAGTATTGAAAAATAGCGTATTGAAAGCCTTAAAGGAAGAATGAATGGTGTTTCCTTTTTGTATACTCATCTCGTCAGCGCTAGTCAAGATTTTTGTATCTGCCCAATTCGGTATGATGACTCATAAGGTGAAGCAGTATCAGAAGTCAAACACACAAAATAGCGAATATCTCGCAAGTAATGATGCAAAAAATTGGAACTCTGGCAGCACGTTGTACGCTCGTATACTTACCGCCACATGATGCAATTATCTTGATGTTGCATGGAAACCGTCTTGCTTCCAGTCTCTTCCTGCCTTTATAAATCAAATGTTGCTGTTTGACGGATAGGGTGAAATGATCTCATCCCATTACACAGCAAGCACCATGCAATGCACATATTGCACTAGCTCTCTCTCAACCGTTTTAAACCTTATCGACGAGAATGCGCCCCCCGTCCTTTTTTTTTTGCTCGAGATCCATACAGGGGTAACATTCCTGAATAACTAGCAATCTGGAAACTGGGTGTGTTGCCAATAGCAACATACAAAAATATAACCATAGTGCATTTTTTAGGCTATAACATGATTACACCTACGTTTCAATTTAAGGCAGTATTACTTGCAGAGATATCTCTATTTTGTGTTTTTGACATTCCATAGACGGCACACCCTTATGACCGTCATCAGTACTTAATTTGGCATAATACAATAAATCTTGGAATATTCTGGAACGATAAAAAGGAAAACATCAGTGTCTTCACTTTTAAGGCCGTTCAAATACGCCCATTTGTTCAATACCTCAATTTTTTCATTCATAGGCACTTTAAGATTACCTTGCATATGGCTACGCTGTAAAATTGCGCATGTTTTCACAAAAAATAGCAAGAATGCCAGACGGCTGATGGGAATGGAACGCCGGATTTGTTCTGCAGCCATTGATGGTTTACTAATGAAAAGATATTCATCCCGTCCAGTTTTTCCTAAGATGAGTTCGTTGAACTGCACTGTGCATTCTTTCTGCGCGTTAATTTTTTGGCCATTGAAGCGCGCACGATGCGCGAGCCGGCTTATGCAACATTCATACCTGGGAAGCTACTTTCGACAGAAACAATTATGAATGATCGTTTTTCACCTGTAATGACTGATCTGTTTGACTGGACTGACTGTCGACTCAAATGACTGATGTTTGGAACTGACTGCACTGTCTGACTAAATCGAACTGACTGTTGACTGACTACTGACTGACTGATGCACTAAAGACGGCTGTTGACTGACGATTGACGGACTCTATTCTGACTGAAGACTGACTGTCTGACTCTAAATGACTGGACTGTCTTGATGTGGCAATGACTGTCTGACTAACTGAATGAATCGACTGACTGCACAGACGAGCTGACCGAACGACAAGTGACTGATTGATCCAAACGCATGGGTATCTCCACAGTATTCGGAGGGGTTATTCTCGACAGTACCGATCATGTTCTGTTTAGTAATGGACGGACAGGTCTTATCCTGTGGGTCTGACCAGGAGATTACGCTACGCTTCAAGGCCAAGTGAGTTTAAAAAGGGTCCAAAGGACGATGTGCAAATACCGAATAATGATCAAGAACTGAACACGGTAGCCAATGGAACCTTATCACTCCAGCCAAAATACGTAAAATTTAGACGAAGGCTGCATACACACTGCATCCTCTTACATAGGAGGGCTTTTAAGCACAAACACACGCGGTGTTGTCATAGGTGATCACTAATCTGTAGTGACTGTTTTATTAACGTAATCGATTATCTATAACAAAAAGTTCTAGATCAGTGAATGGTTTCCGCGCGCCGTATTTGTCAAGTAATCGGCGCTAGTGATTCACGTGGATTTCCAATTACTTGAACTTCTTGTTACATAAAAACCTCTCATAACGTGCACCTTGAGGACATGGATGAAGTAAAGGAAATTGCATTGACCAGATGAAAGAGCCCGTTTAGAGAGTGGTTCGTACTATGACCCTGTTTTCTCTGGGAGTGAACATACAAACATTTATTTTTAAAATTGATTGTAGCATAGAAATACCAACACAATGAAACTATGATTGTCTGATTTATAAAAAAACGGGTGTTAATTCGACGATCTATCACCCCACTGTATTTACCTGATTCCACTACTCCTTAAGACCGCCCTTCCAAGCCATGTAAAATTTTTAAAAAATAGAGAAGGTACGGCAATGAAAGAGAAATAAAGGCAGGAAGGAAGGAAAAAAAAGGACTGACGTTCCTGTAGTTTTTATATCGTTCACCTTTTCTGGCCAGAAAAAAACGCCCTCTTAAGGTCGACCTCCAATTCTTTATTCACCGTTTTCAAAATCCAGTGACATATATAATCAAAAACAAATTCTGCTGTGACGCTAACCGTAACTTAAAATAACGCGCAAAGAGTCCTCGTATTAGACTTTCTAAATCAAGAGAGGCATCCTGAGAGCACACATTTAAATTTCAGATTTCCCCTGTTCCGTGTAGTTCACGGTCATTGCGCCTTACTGATGGTTTCAAAACAGGGAAAGATCCACCAAATAGCGGGACATTCAACGTAGTGTTATGGAGACGCTGTTACAGCTGGTAGTGTACTCCCCAGCCAGCATACAACGAGCAGCGATTACATCCAACCAGGTTAAAACGGAGCGGCGGTACACCAACCAGCATTATAACGATTGGCGTTTACACCAACCACCATTATAACGAGTGGTGTAACATCAACCAGCATTATAAACGAGTGGCTTTACACCAACCAAGCATTATAAAGAGTGGCGTTAAACTAACCCGCATTATAACGAGTGGCCTTGTTTACACCAACAGCATTATCAACGGAGTGGCGTTACACCAAACCGCATTATAACGAGCGGCGTACACCTAACCAGCATTCATAACGAGTGCGTTACACCAACCAGCATATAACGAGTGGCCGTTAAACTAACCAGGATATAAACGAGTGGCGTTACACAACCAGCATTATAAACGAGTGGCGTTTACCACCAACCAGCATTAAACGAGCGGCGTTACACCAACAAGCATGATAACGAGTGGCGTGACACCCAACCAGACATTATTACAAGTGGCAGTGACACCCAAGACAGCACCTATAACGAGCGCCCCCCGTACAACCAACAGCATTATTACAGTGCGTACTAGCAACCAGGAGTGAAACGACTAGCATTCACTTCACAAAGATGACAACGAGCAGAGTGATTCTGGCAGCGTTTAGAACAGTAGCAAAACGCTAAGGTAACGCGAAACCGAGCAGTGTTACAATAAGTACGTTACATTAAGCCCAGCCGTCAATAGCGTTAATCAAAGGACATTTTCGCTTTCACCGAAGCCAACAGAAAGACAGCAAAAACACCCAATAAACATTCGTCGTTGTTCAACTTCAAAAAAGGATTTTTCTGACCTACAGGAACAGGTTTCGCATTGTGACTAATTTAATCGGAATCCATCCCTTGTCCGGGGCAGACGAGGAGGGCAGCGGTTATCGTTATTTCTTGTCGTGAGATCATAGTTAATGAGAGAAATTGTGTGATTAAGAAGAGGAAGTTACATTCAAGGCTTAGCTAGGTTTCCAAGTAGATCTTCTATGAGTGTTGAATTCATAATTGCAGATGTAGGGTATTCTGGATGGGTAGGAAAACCTGGGAACCGGAAGAAAAACCCTCGCAGGAAGGCGAGAGCAAAACTACAAACTCACACCCCACATATGGAGCCGGGTCGGAATCTAACTGGGACCACCATTGGTGGGAGACATCGCTCTCACCAATGGGCCATGTAATCCCCAAGCGGTTAACACCCGCAGTTAAAGGACCCTCGTCAGCCTCCGCCATTTTCGATGAACTCGAAATTTATTGATTATAGAATGTTATTGAAGCGAAATTCTTATTGTTTTACTGTAGCTGTGTTCCTGAAGGTATGTTTAATTATCTTGAGAAGTTTCACAGCGATTTTTCTTCGTTTCGACAGATACGACTAGCCAAATTTCTCGCATTGTAAACAAAAAACAAAGGTGTGGCTGACTAGGCCCTTTTTAAACCCCGCGGTTAACTCGCACGGAGTATGGAGACCCAAAGGAGGCAAATTTGGAAAACAGGGGGCCTTTCCAAACTTGCTCGAGGTGTAAAAACAGTCGACATAAGGAAGCTCCTACATTTGTCGGCTTTGCTGCCTAACTAGTGTCCATTTTTTTGGGAAGTGGGTACATTAACAACGTTAAACGCTGTGTTAAAAATTCTGTATTTGCAATTAAACAAGCTGAGTTCTATTGAAATCTACCCAGGTGTGGCTCGTGAACGGTAAACCACTCCACCAAACCGACTCAGCACCGGCATTTCTGGAACTCGTCAACTTGGACAAGGCCTCGTAACGAGCTGATGCGTGAAACCAAGACACTGTCTTCTACCTCCCGGATGTACTTGTTCTGCTGGTGACGCTCAAATCTTGAGCTCAACAACAGTGTTATTAACACATCGACAGACCAAAAGAAACATCATACAAGCAGCGCGTAATTCCTATTGGAAGGAGGTTAAATTATAATAACATGGCTACAACTCAGAAGTCCCCATGGCCATTTTACTGATCTGCATATAAGTTAAATACAAAACGTTTTTTTTTTTTTAATCTGTGATAGTCCCTGAAGCTCATCGAAACCGTGGATTTAAATTCCGGTCCTATACGGATATTGGCACGTGAATTGGTTCCCTAAGCGGCATTTTCCTCCGTGACCATTGCCTCCCGTTAGATTAAGAAAGGACTCTGTGGACAGCGTCGAAAGCTCTGCCGATCGCTTAAAACATTGGACCTGCTTTGGTAGTTTGTTTCTTATGTCTCACAGAGTCTGAAACAACACTTGCTCAATACTTGTTAATAGTTTTTGGTTCAAATGTCGTCAATTAATTTAAGTTATAATTTTTTTTCTGGCTGTTCAGGAATGTGTAAACTTAAGGTGACTCCTATCGGAAAAAAAACATATGATTAAATTGCTCTAAAACCTGCGCACACGTATCGGGACACTTCGGCTATGCATAACTGAGTGAGTGTCGCAAAAATGCAATATAAAAAGGGGCTACGGTTACGTGCTCTTTCTTAACTGAAATTGGATAACCTTTTCCCGGATAATTAGGAAGGGAATATAAATTCTGAGGGAGAAACAACATTTCTTGCGAAAAAAATAGGACTTAACGTTTTGGTGCAAAAAACACAAAAGATAATGAAGAACGAACAATCAAAATAACCTACTCCGCACGTGTCACATTACTGTCCCGGGTAACTGTTCAAATCTCTCAGAGCCTGCAAAATTATTTCTTTTAAGGGTTCAAGCCATTGACAGGTGTTCACATTTGAATTTATGCATTTCAAAAGTTGAGAGCTACATTGCCTGGTTAAGGTGAAAAACGATCATTCATAATTTTTCCCTGTCGAAAGGAGCTTCAAGGGTACCGATGTTGTCATAAGCCCGGTCTCGCGCCTTCGTGCGCGCTCAATGGCCCAAAAAATTTCTTACGCGCAGAATAGGACTGCACAGTGCCGCGTTCAACGAAACTCATCTTAGGGAAAACTTGGGGCGGCAGGGATTGGAAATATCTTTTCTTATTAAGGACCCAATCAAATTGCTGCAGAACAAAATCCGCGTTCCCATCCCATCAGCCTGTTCTGCTATTATGCATGTTTTGTGAAAAAACATGCGCATACACAGCGTAGCCAGTATGCAATGGTATCTTAAAGGCCTATGAAATGGAAACACCATAGTGTAGGTATTGAAAAATAGGCGGTATTTAGAAAGGCGCTTTAAAGTAAGGTGAATTGACAGGATATGATTTTCCTTTTTGTCATTATCTCATCATCGTTGGGCCGTATGGTGGAGATTATTCCAAGATTTTTGTTATTTATGCAAATTGCGGTACCTGATGACGTCATAAGGTGGACACAGTATGGAAGGTTCAAAAAACAACAAGATGAGAGAATATCTCTGCTAGAGTATGATGCCAATGCCAATTTGGAAAAACACTTGGCAAGGCCGTTGTAGCAGCTTAAGAAAGTGCGGCCCCATGTATGCACTATTTTGAATGTTTGCTATGGCATTACCGTCTTGCTTCCCGTCTCGTGTCGGCTGTTAATCGAAATGTTCGCTGTTTGACTGTCTAGGGCTTGAAAAATGATCACTTCCCATCTTTAAGCATTATTTGACAACGCCCACCATATCGGCACCTAGCCTCTCCGAACCTAACCCTTAGTCACCCATGTGGACAGTGTTTCGCTGGAGATCAAATTACAGGGGGTAACTCATTCCTTGCATAATAGCACAATCTGGAACCTGCGCGTGTGTTGCCCATAGCAAACATTCAAAACCTATACACCTACTCGAGTGCATTTTTCCTAGGCCTATAACCATTGCTCACACCATAGTTTCAATTTCATTGACAGGATTCCTTGCAGCAGATATATCTATCTATTGTGTGTTTTGACTTGCTCATCACTGGTCACACCTTAGACGGCTCAGTACTTACATTTGCATGATAACAAAATCTTGAATTACTCTGGAACGATAAAAAGGAAAACATCATCTTCACTTTTAAAGGCCTTTCAAATACAGCCTATTTTTCAATACCTAAATTTTACATTTCATAGGTACATTAAAGTCTCTAATGAACTTGGAGTTAACCACTTCAAAACAATTGCTCGATCGTTCATCATTCATTCATTCATTATTCGCCTCAATGTTTTCTTATTGTTTTTATTCATATACTATTCTTTCTTTCTCCTTTCTTTCGTATAAGTAATCGTTTCTTGATTTGTTTACTTAATCGCAGGTTTCTTGCACGTGCTTGTTGTGAACAAGGACACAGCAAAGTCCTCGGATTTTACTCTTTGCTCCCTTGATTGTTGCCGGATGCCATAAAGAGTCCCTTCATCGAGTGAGTCCCTTCTATGATGTGAAGTATATGGAAAGTTAACTGCGATGATCATTCTTCACTTGAGTCCCTTCTATTATTAATAATAACTATGATTAGAGTTTGGAAGAGTTAATTTAGAAATAGATCTGCTTAAGTCGAGAAAAAATGTTGAATTATCACCGGATGGGAAACATTTCCATTATAAGTAGTGCTCACAAATCCCGGTAATACAACAAATTGTCTAAATTGGGGTAAAAGCGAGACACGCTGAATACGGGTTGCAAAAGAGGGAGAAGCAGTGAAAACTTAATCAGTCCATAAAATATTAAAAGAAAAATAGTGTCGGGCAAACTGATCAGTTTCACTGACTGACTGCTCGAGTGACTGACTGACTGACTGAATGACTAAATGACCGCCTTTCGGACCGTCTGACTGTGTGACTGTCTGTCTATCTGAATGACTGACTGACTGACTGACTTGACCAACTAACTGACTGAGTGATAACGGATTGACAGACTTAATTACTGACTGACTGGGTGACTGATGGACTGACTGATGTTCACTACATCTACCATTACCAAACCATGGAAAAGGACCATGCTAATGTGAAAACAAAAAGGACATCTACTCCTCAGAGATTTACTAGTTGGCTGGAATAGCGAGTGGGTAAGATGCATGGGCAAATCATGCGCTGCGATATGCGCGGGCACGATGCGGCCATAACGCGCGCTCTGTATTGCCTGATGTGTCCCGTAAGAACTTGCACGTGTTTTAACGCCATGCAATAAATCCTTTATTGGCCAAGCCTGTCCGGTAAAGATGGCTGAATACTGGTCTCGTACTTTTTTCGTTTTTATGGACATTGCGAGGAAGGGGTCTTTAACCCACATGTAACACTAAATTAAAAGTTTATTGCAACCTAAAACTACAACACTTAATTACCAGTACCTGGTTGATGTGATTAAAAACAAGTTTGATTTCTTTTCTCAATGGATAGTTGGGGCGTGGTAAGATTGTGGCAGAAATGATATTTGAACCACTCGTGCCGTTCCCAGATCCCACGTTCCGAAGTCTAAGAACTTTGTGAAGTGTTCTGTAGACAATGGCGGATACTCGACTTGACTTCGTGTCAGAGAAGACTGCATCAGGAACAGACAGTGATGCGCCATAACGAGAAAAGTCAATATTGAGCTGCGAATTGAAATGAAATTGATTACACTCAACGAAAACAGACCTTTTTTTTTACCAAATTGAAGACGGTGTTCTATGTTCTCTTTGCCAAGTAGATTCTATGTTGCCGTGCGTCTGTTCAAAAATAGATCACAGATGACGTCAGAATGGAAATGGCTCAGGAACTGTTAGCCGACTGTGTCACATATTTTCTTACCACATTTTGACGTCCTCTGTGATCTATTACTGAACAGACACGCATTAACAAGAATCCAATTGTCATTATAAAATAAAGAAACAAAAAAATTGTTGTTGTTGTTGTTTTTTTTTTTCACATTTTTATTAACACTGCAAAGGTAGTTGCTAACACGGTACATAAATATACTTACATACATCTACTTACATTGCGCCACGTTACTCAGTTTACATTCATTACTTGCAAATGCTCAATGTTACATTGTCTGCTTACAATACACTATGTTACTTACTTATAAACATCACTTATACGACACTAACTGCCTACATTACATTACTTTACATTACGTTACAATACAATACATTATCGCTTACAATGCATGACATAACCTGACAATACGTTACATTACTTACTTACTGTATGTTGTTTTTGTTTAGGCTTTGCAAATTGAAACTGTGACTCCTTGCGTTAATTTATGAAGCTGGACCACTTCTTTAAAAAATATTTTGTTTGTTTGATATAAAAGGTATGTTAATGACGTCATCACTGCGTCTGTTCTTCTATAGATCATAAGTTCCATAGTTTCCATGGTTTC
>JAHPZR010024067.1:85000-140000 GCA_019787425.1 Platygyra sinensis
AAACAGAGACAAACGCCAGGCAGTACGGATCAAGTGCCGTGACCTCAGTACAATATAACAGGGGTCTGGTAAACACCACCATAGGCCGCAGCACCCCCTTCCCCCCAGTTTCAGAAATCTTTTAAATTTTTCGGACAAAACGCTGATGATTCGGACAAAAGTACTCAGGCGAAAACATTCTAAAAGGTAGTCAAGGCCAGGCTTGTAAGCGACTTCTGTGACGTGTCAAAACAGAGTTGAGGTAAATTCATTTGGTTTTGGAAAAGCCACGCGCCAAAAACACGGTACGGCACGTCAAATTTTTGGCACTGTGCCCAAACCATTTTAGCCACGGCATTACGCGTTAACGCGACCAAAAACTAAAGATTTTTCTCGAACTGGGAACGCTTTCAACTTTTAATTGCCACCTAAAATGTTTTTTTTTTCGTGGCAAATGGCGAATAGATGAACAAGGAATATTTGTTTTGACATCGCTAACAGTCGCCTCCCATTCAGTGAGGAAACCTATCGAGATCCATAACTCAAAAGAAAAAGACAGAAGAAGGCCCAGCGTCTGATCCAGACTGAAAAGAAAAGAGAAAAATTATATCACTGCCGCAGATCTAGATGTTCTGTACGGTCACTGTCTCATGACCAGTGACTTTCCCATGTAATTTAACAAGTGTTATTTTCCTGTAGGTATTGTGCACCGTCACTGCCGCCTTACTGCATTATTTCTTGTTGTGTGTGTTCACATGGATGCTCTGCCACGGCGCCATCTTTTACTTTCTCATCATAAGGGCTGAACTGAGAGAAAACCTACAGCCAAAGATGAAATGGTTTTACGCTTTAGGGTGGGGTAAGGCAACGTTTCTGCATTACATCCTCCAATACTCAAGCTGGTCTTCAACCAACGTTATTCGTTACCTGATTTTTTAAATTCCGCTCGTTTCAGGTTTCCCTCTGCCAATAGTGGCCGCTTCATTAACATTAACACGAACCGGTACCGAACCTCTTGCAGTGGACAACTGCTGGCTACCAGTAGGACATGGGATCATTTACTGGGCGTTTGTCGCTCCAGTTGCATTAGTTGTCCTTGTAAGTATATTCCAATATCACGCCTACTAGCTGTGAGTTAGTCTGAAAGAACTTCACATGCATCGCAGGGTCATGGGTCCGAATCCCGTTTAAGCTTATATTTATGTTTTTGAGGCTTTATTTTCACAACTAGTAATGTTTAAATTGCGTACATAACTGCGATGATAACCATGTCTTTACTACTTTTCTGTCCTTTCCAGATCAACTCTGTTTTGTTTATTTTCTTGCTGCGTCGCATAAGCAGAGTTACAAAGTTCAGAGAAGTCAACATGGCACGTGCTAATCACATGAGGGCCTGGATCAGACGCTCTGTAATGCTGTTGCCAGTGTTGGGTGTCACGTGGTCTTTTGGCTTCCTCACGTTCGTTTCATCCACCGTTGTGTTTCATTACCTTTTTACCATCTTAAACAGCTTACAAGGATTTTTTATTTTCCTCAACTTTTGCATTCTCGACGATAGGGTAAGTTGTCGCTCTTAGACCAGTTTCGTCGCGGTTGTAAGCGTTTTTATTGGAACCTCGGTTTCCCTGAGGGGATTATAGACTATAAAATTTTGCTAGGAAGATTAAAAGGAAAAATTGCCTTAGCCCACGAGGGTAGGGGTGGCAGGTTACCTGTTCTGGACTGGAGAATTTTTTAAAGTGTAAATTGCAAAGGCAAGAGAGAAGAAAAATCAGTATTAAGTTGTTGCAAGAACCACAAGGAAGGTTGTCCTTTAAACGTAGATCGGAAGTGTCTTTCCTGGCTGTCACTTACGTCGTCGTGCAACGCTTTGTATGGAGCATTAAACCTGCTAGACAAGGTCGCAAGTAGCTTGGGTATTCACTTTGGTAGGAAACAAACTTGTGCTCAAGTCAGTGCGAGTTTTGGTGGCTTTGGCCACCGAACATGACCGTGAAACAGGTCTTTCGCAATTTGCGTGCACGGTCATGCGCATTCACGAGAAATCTCGCGAGTATGTCAGGGCTAGCCCCTAACCGGAAGTGTGTACCCAAGTTCAACTTGCGACTGCGTTTGTTCCCCGGTTCTGGTTAGCAGCGTGCACATTGCGTGACGCCCAATTACAGGTAAACATCGAGAACATCGTCTTCTACAAAGAGATAAACTATTTCAATCTCTGCCAGTGCAGCCATGTTGCTTAGTCTTTCCAAGATGGTGGGTACAGCGAAGAAAGAGCTGTCTATCTTGGCACAAGGTTATGTCAAATGTGACTAAAGTATTGGGATTTTTCCATTAAAAAGGCAAAGATAACGCGCCTCTTATGCAGTAATGAACTTCTTTTCACCCTTTCCATCAGGTAAAGGAAGCTCTATCAAGTACGTTGTGTAAGCGGAATGCTACGTCTCTCAAGGAACAAGCAGAACTTACGGAAAGGCATGCGCATCGAAGATACACTGCACCAACAGGTGAATAAGCGATCATGGGTGGAGATGCACATGTCAAGGAGAGGGTGGGTGGGGCTGTGTGGATGAACGGGTGGGTGAGTGGGTGAGCTATGATTGAGCATGGTAGACGTATGAAACATAGCCGTCGATTAGTTCGATTAATAATGGTAATAGGACTGAGTGGAGTCCAATTCGGTCTTTAATCATACGAGTGATTCACAAAATCGAACGACCGCGAAGCGGGAGTCCGATATGTAAATCACAAGTATGATTACAGACTGAATTGGACGAGACGATGTCCTGTTACTAATTAATCAAAACTATGACAAAATTCGAGAAACGAACAAAACATCGATTGAGCGCTGAACGATTTTAAAACGTCGTTATGAATGCTGAAAAACCTTGGAAAGTACTGGAAACTGTTTTCAGCCACCTTAATGCTCAAATCAGTCTGCTGATAGCCAATCACGTTCTAGAATTTAGTTATAGTTTTGATTAATCCAGAGTATCCGGCAATGGATCTGAAATTTCAGGGATAGCCATGTGATCGCACCCCTGGATTTTCCTTGATTCACTGGGAAAAATATATGATAGTTTTTTTGTGTGTGATGATCAACAGCCTGGGCTACCTGTGCCCACTACATAAATTTTCGCCAAACGAAGCAATGAATTAAGAACACAATGGGCCCGGCCCAAAGAACAAGATGGGTGTGGATTAACAAAAACGAAAATAGCGCTTTAAAAGAGCGGCGCAGATATCAAATGTAACAGCGGTATGTTTGTTACAACGGTGAAGTATGCAATGCTCATAGTGTGTTCTCTTTTAAACGCATTGTTGAAAAAACGTTAAATTGAAACGGTCACTTCTTCTCATTTACTTACCATTGGAAGCAGCAGGGAAAGCAGCGGGAGAAAGAGTAGGGGAGGAGTGGGTAGCGCAAAAGCCCCTTAGTACCCTCCCCTATTTTTCGCTCCCACATCTCATATCCAACAAGTGCGAGTGGATTTGTGGGTACTCAATAAATGTCTAACGTTCCTTCTTCTAACCCATTCACAGTTGCTACTGCAATAAAGATTGATGGAAAGCAAAATCAAGGATTCCTCGACCTAACTGAAGGAAAGATCAAGCCAAAATTCCAAACGTGGATGTCAGTGGAATGACTCTAGAAGAAGCTGTAGAAGACGTGTACAAGTTCAATAGCGTCTTGATGAGTTTACCAAAGTCCCCGTCGGTTTATTTATTATACAAACGAGTTGGCCATAATTCACCGCAGTTTCAATCTCATTCCCAGGCTTCTAGCTTGTAATGATCCAAATCCCGAAATTCATGTTTTATTTCGTCCTCGAAGAGCAGCTGCTTGTTGACGAGTCGCTAAATTGGAACACGACACAGAAAAGGCCCCGAAACTGAATTCCCTTCTATGATTAATTCCTGGATGCTTTTGTGCGTTTTCAAACCTACATTTGTAACTTTATTTAGAATGCAGACTGAGGATATTGCGTTACTTCTCACACACTTCAATAATGACTTTCTATCCTCTTCGAAAGACTCCCTATTTTGTTACAGGGCAAACACAAAAAGTTGCAAGGGAACTCGCCTACTTTTTTTTGCGCTCGTCGGGGACCTCCTAACAGGGTGACAGCGCCACTCTATAGAACCCGTCACGGGTTTTTTCAACTAAAAGAGAAGATTGCGTGACGATCTGTAGCCCAGGCGTAAAAAGGGAAGCGAAAAACGCAGTCCCAGTCCTCCTCTTTCCAACGGGCTTTGCCTCCGCCGCTCCCCGTTTAACGCCTGCTACACAGACTAGTGACGATCAGACCAAATTGTGTGAGTGACGGCCAACAAGTATGAATTAGGCCTTGTTCACACTAGCAACATGACGACATAACTAACATAATCGCTTCTGTTGATAACGTGAATATCGACATAAGGACCTGAGGAGATTATCAGTTTTTTCCTTGTTTTGTTTACATGTTCATGTTATATTGCTGCAAACATAGCGACATTATATCCGCTCTTATCTTTTTATCGTCATGTCACTAGAGTAAACTGGGCCTTATTAGCCTCATGATCCCTTATGAGTCAAACACTCTCTAAAATGTTCTAAAAGAACTGTTAACAGTCAATAGCGCTGTGAATATAGCACAAGAGCAGAAATTTGTAAATATTGAACCTTATGTCTTCTCCTTTTCTTTTACTTTAAGTGTTGAATATAAACAGAATGAAGGAGAATATATATTTATTATACACGTTTTTTAATGGCAATAAACAAATAAATGATTCAATTCTATTTTTCTCGCAGTATTTTCTGGACGAAAATAAGAACATTATCTACTAGTTTCTTGCGAGGAAAAGTACAAGGTAATTAAGTTTTGAACACACTGTCCGTTTTGCCGTTTTCGTGTCTAAAATCAGGAGAAAGAGGGCGCGAGTGTTAAGACGGGAAAAGATTTGGGACGAAATTCGACTGCAATTAGCATCTCTTTTGCAAGAAATTCCGTGGAGAAAAACTCAAAGAACAACGCAACACCCCGGGGTGGAAGGGGGGGGGGGGTACTCCCTTATAAGGGCTTAATGTGGACGTGCGGCAAGCCAGGGTATGTTTTTGCTCTTGTAAATTAATATTGACTTCCATTGACTTAAGCATTGATACCAGGCACATTAAATTTCCATTGATTACACAACAAGAAAGCCACACCATTTGTAACCGCAACTTCTAATCTATGTCTTAAGCAGGGTATCAAAAATCGGAATTCTGTCTTTAACAGGGTAGGAAAATCAGCAGTATTTGTCTTTAACACGGTCAGGGTATGAGGGGCCAGAAGTTCCCTTCGTATGAGAAGTTCCAGGCGTTCTGTTTTCAGTTTCCGGGGCATTCGCCCTCTGTTTATCACAAGTTAGCCTGGCATAAGTGGTCACGTGATACTGGTCAGCAGATACCTTGCTATGGCAAGTGTCAATAGGCTAGTTTCGAATTGTGCAGAAACAAAAGAACAGAGTCGAGGTTCAGGAGAATAATTTGCATTTTCCTTTGTTATGAACAATACAAAATGCTAATTATTCCCCTGAACCTCGACTCTGTTCTTTTGTTTCTGCACAATTCGAAACTCGAAACTAGCCTATTGACTATAACATGACTAACATTTTTTTTTGCCTTAAATTGATTGGATGCGAAAGTGCTAGCAATCATTAAATGTAGATGGATGTCCAATATCAAAGGAATTGTCGCTGTCAACCTATTACCAGGAGTATGACCGCCATCTTGCGCGACTCCGTCGTCGTCGTCGTGCATACGCCCCCACGAGCAATACCGCTAGTCATGATAACCATGAGAAAATCAACAGGCCATTTCCGAGTTCTCGTGCCTCTGTTTCAAAACGAGTCTAAATGCAAAACTTTTCATATGAAAACGAGTTCTGCATGCGGTTTTATTTTCATGAAAATCAGTCATTTTCATAAGAATGGTTTCGCTCGTAGACTCGCTTTGAAACAGAGGCAACAGGTAACTGGGAACGGCCTATTCAGGGGTTTCCTTTCCTTTCCTATATGGGTATGGTGTTCCGCTAGGGAACCCTTTGGGCCGCCGGAGCTCCGCCATTACGAATTTTCATTTCGCATTATGACGTCACACCGGCCCCGGCGCGCGCGCACCAAATTGGTTCCAAATGGCCGTCAGAAGGGAAAGCTTGTAAATAACAGTTCTCTTAGGATGTACTTGGTAACAACGTACTGAAAAGAGAGCTAAATGGGGTGGTGTAAAGCAAAATTCCACTTAAGGGATCAGACAACGAAATTGTACGACGGGAAAATCCTTAAGGCCAAGGTGAGAGAACTGAAAGAAAACACTTGTACAGGGTGATGCTCGATATACCAAGTCAATATATGCACTATTGTCTCGTTCTATTATGTGAAGTCTATTGTGATATTGTGTAAGGGATAAGAATCATTGTTGTGTTCTTTGTGACGTAACTCGAGACTTGCTATTCACTTGGTATATCGTGCACCAGCCCTTGTACACGGTATAAGGTTTATGCAACAAGAGCCGAAACAACTGTTACAGTATAAGATGTCTCTGCCCTGTGCTCACTCGACGAATTTGACAAAGGTATTTTTCCAGCTTTCTTAGCTAGTAACAAATTACAATTTTAGAACCCGGAGATTTTTTTGCAGAGTAATTTTCGCCGCCGTTTGCACTGCTTTCTTCTCTATTTCTCGCAAAAGGCGATACACGAAACGACGAGCGAGAAAACGACGTCTCGAGAGCAGAAGAAGGTAAGTTTCCTTCGCAGAAGTTCTTAGTAAGATTGCGTGACGAACCCTAACGTCACGCAATAAGTTTATCAAGACACATAGTCCAAAGCCGGTACCATTGTGGGATTTTATTGGTGGCTTATTGTACCGATATTTGCTTCATGATGATTACACTAAATTTATATTTGTTTATTTATTCACCTTACCAACCCCATGCGCAGACAACAACTGGTTAGGGCTTTTTTCGCTTCCGAAAAGCCAGGCAACCGTCTCAAAGTCGCTATCAATTGTTATCTGACCATTCTCTCTTTGTAATTTCCCCTTAAATTCGTACTCACCAAGGAAGAGCAGAAACTCGCGCACTGTAACTTGAAAAGGCAGCTTAACGTGCTTTCTCAATTTGATAAAGAAAAAACGCCATTTTAATCGAAAAAATTTCTTTACTTTACAAAAAAAAACACCCTGAAGTTTGAGAAACAAAAGCCACTGAAAAAGCATTAAAAACGCACGACAAAATTGTGTGGAAGAAGTTGGCGAGTTTCGGCTCCGGTACCTTTAGGAACGTACCCTTCTCTCTATCCCTTTCGATTTTCTAACAGTAACTCATTATAACAATTAACCATATGTATCACCTAATTCATGTAATAAACGCACATTCGACTGTCCTACGCTGTGTTCTTCTAAAATCAGGCTCTGTGGATTGGCACCGTTTGTAAGTTTCTTGGTAAATTGTAAATAGACTTCTCTCTGTGTGTTGGCATTTTCAATGGAACTCAAATTCGACGCGTGAAATAAGATTTTTTAAGATTTCCCGACTCGCTCCGCCTCCGATCTGGTGATTTGGTCCCGGGAGGAACTCCCACCTATAAGGGAGTCCCCCCGGAGATTTGTCATGTTTTACAGTGGTATTGGAATGAACAACCTATAAACAAAATGAATTCACACCAGACCGGATTCTTACTGTCTCGATTGACAAGGGGCTTGAAGAACGGCTTGACAAAATGCTCTAGTTCATGTTTGATTTTCAAGTGCTTGCCGCTCAGATCAACTTTCTGTTATAAGTAACGAGAGACACATTGCATCCAAAACACTTAACGAAAAGAGAATTGTTTCAAAGCCGTTCTTCAAGCCTCTTGCTCAAAATCAACCTCCAAGCAATTTTATAAAAGAACTATTTCATATTTTTTTAAAGAGCTTTGAACTGTACACGAAATGGCCATTGCAAGGGACTTCCTGCGATGAAAATATACAAAGTGCTTGGATGAACGACGCGCTGTGAAATAATTGCACAGTATTGTGCAAGAGTGTTGTCCACCATTGTAATTCAAATCAAATTCTCTCTGCTGGGTGATTTCCAACATCAAACATCTCATTTCCTGTTCACTGAAGGCTAAACTGGATTGATTTGGACAAGAACGCTTGCACGAAACCTTGCAGTATGAAACACGATTGTGTTTAAAACACCTCAAGGGCAGTATATTCTTTTAGTATTTACACCTGTCCAGTTCTTAAGCATTTTCAGTTCCATATAACATAAGACCAACAACGAGCCTTGTTTGTCTATAAATATCTGAGTTTCTCTAACAAAAATATAAACTAAAACTCTGGTTTCTCTTTCTCTCTCTCTCTCTGTTCGCAGCGACTTAAAATGGATATGGAAATAAAGACAATAAAATAGCGAAAAGGATGCAAGTATGAATAAATTTATAATATTGAAATATGTCTTGTTTGCCTCTTAGAAATTCTCCTCAAATTCCTGTAAAACCATTACGATTAAAGCACTGGAAAAAAAATCATGTCTCTTTAAAAACTGATTATGAACCTAGTTTTAACACAATCAAGGAAAAGATAACAAAGCTGCGGCTGCTTGTAGCACACAGCATCAATTTGATTCAGACATACATGTAGTAATTCACCAACCAAAAAAAAAAGGATCACATCAACCAGCACAAAAAATTCATATTAAGGACACAACCCTTTTCTTAAAATTCCACTACATTAAAACATACACATTGTTCACAGAACAATAATCTGCCACCACCCCGATCCCATTCAATTTAAGACAAAACACAAAGTATGTCTCGGTCACAAGGAAAACACAGCATGACTCTTCTAAGTTCCACAAAAACAACTAAAAAATAACCTTCGCCAAACCTTCCACCCGCAGTGCAAGAAGGCCAAAACATTAAGCAATGCTGTCATCACTTTTTTTCTAAATATCGCTCTTCAGAAGGCATCTGGTTGCCTTGCCTGCCAATAACATATCTGTGATTATTTGTCTTTGGAAGTTTTTAAGCACCTAATACTGTTGATAAATGTTCTGTGGATAACCTGCCTGCTCACTGGCAGGGTAGCCATCATAATTTCCGTACATTCCTCCATCTTGATTGGGTGGTACCCCTCCTGGCCAGGAACCCTGCAGCTTGGCCACCACTGCAGCGGGCGCTACACTGCTAGGAGCATTGGTGATAGGTACATAGCCAGAGGGGTACGAGCCGGCATCTCCACTACTGATTGGACGGCCAGAATTCGGTAGGCTGTAGGCCCCTGTTAAAAAAGGAAAAAAAACATAAATCTCAGTGTGCTTTCATTCATAAACTGACTTGCCTTGCTCTCAAGGCCAGGGTGTTCTATAATGTTATTCCCAGCAATAGTACACACAGTCACAACTGTATGCGGCATTTGTCATGATACGATAGGAATTTATAAGTCACCTAACATGATAGCATGTTTACAGTTTAATTTATGGACAGCGATTTGAATCAACAAAATTGTATGGTGAATTTAACTGGAACTAACCAGTCAAATAGGACTCCTCTGCTCCCTGTGATTTGACAGGAGTCGCACTAACAGAATCAATGTTTACAATGGACATTACTTTTGTTGTTGCATGTTCATGACATGTGCAAGCCTTAAGTCATTATCAGACATAACTATGCCTGCAGCATTTTAAGATCAAAGAGACCGATGTCCTGCCCCTTAGCAGGTTGCATCTTGCCTAATGGCCTTAAAAAAACTATTTCTTTTTCTTTTGTTGCAATGTCAATCAAATCTCGTATTCTGCATTAAATAAGCTTTTGCAACACAAGGAAGCCTCCTGTACAGAGCTCTTGATTCAACATTTTCCCTTTTGTCACATAACATTATCAGTTGTAATTCTTCAGTATGACCAACCACTTTAATCTATACAAATTTCAACGCTTTCAGTTTTCATAGCCTAGCGGAAATGACTCTCAACCAATTTGTTTTCAGCAACAAAACACACCGCCACTAGAAGTCTAGAGCAGGCCTTGTTTCACAAAAGAACCATTCTTGGGAGGGAAAACAGCTAAAAATAACAAGTCAAGCCAAAGGGAGCGATGGTGCATTGATAATGAGAAAGCGCTTTTCAGCTTTGGGCCAATAATATAATCATTATCAGAACGGTATCATATATATTTTATGCTGCAAATGTTCAACCCCAGTAACCCTCTGGGGGTAAATGCCCGACAAACTTGTGCCAAAAACAAATGAGTCCACAGTGTGACCCATGTCTTATGATAAAGCATCCATTTGTTTGTTTATTTTCCAATTTTCTGGAGAGAATTTTAGATATGGCAGTTAAATGTTATCGCTTCTGCATGCATTGCGTGCCATTTACTGCTAATATTTGCATTTGTTCATTTGTAAATTTTGGTTGTATCAAAAAAAACATCAAATGTTGAATTGCTTTCCAAACCTCAGTCTCTTTCTAAAGTGAACAGTCTGTTCACTGGCAAGCGCTCAGGACTCTTATGTTTCACACACACAGTAGTGGTGACAAACACACTATCAGTTACAAACCTGGGGGTAAAGGGCGGGCTGCATAGGTTGCCGTAGACGGGACCGGCGTGCCAGTAGTTGGAGGCATATCCGTTGCTGCTGTTGTAGTCACCACTGCAACATAATGTCGAAAAAATTAGCACAAGACCTTTCCTTTTTGATTTACTTGGTATCTTGTATTTATTACCTAGACATACCCTCTATTGGCACACCAAGCTGCTGAAGTGTGTATTCTGCAGCATAACTCTTGGCTTCATCCACAGTGCGACACAGTTTGGGAGGCTGGTACTGGGTGGCTAGCCCAGGAATGGATACCTGGAAAAGAAATCAACAAAAGATTCCCATCACTAGAGATCAATTGAATCAACATGGCAATAGTTGTTTAGCTCATGTTTAAAAATTAAAATAATCACTAAAAATAGGCAGTCAATGACTGCACGTGGCTACTACTGTTATTATTTAGAACACTGCAGTAAAACAAATCATATTGCAATAAAAGAGGTCATAAAACGAGCTAATATGAAAACGTTTTTGCACTCGTAGCTTATTAAAAACATGCCAACTTGTTTCTTGCGCCGCGCAAAATATGCCGATCTCCAAATTTGTATAGATAAGACTTTCGGTAGTTTGAATTTTATATCTTAGTTACCGCTAAGTTAGTTGGCTTTAGATGAAGGGTGCAGGAAAAAAACACCGTGATTTTGAAGTAAAATTGTGAAGGAAAATTAAAACTTCGATTATGCAGGTAATTGTGCAAGATTTTTTTGACGAGCCAATGTTCTTGCCAAGTTCTAAGGAAATTCTGCATTGACAATAGTACTGCCGAATTTACTTCACTAGTAGTTCAAATATACCTAGCAGGCTTAGCAATCGCCAATTCTTTTGAAAAAAACTGCGTTTGACTGCTTAAGAAAATCTCGTTGCGTGACGCGAACTGGACGAGTGAAGCCAAAATAAATAGCAAAACAGACTGCCGCATCTTCGCCAATAAAATTAAGAATACTCCTGCCTTGAATCAACTAAAGTATGGAGCTTGATTATTTCTTCGCAAACTGCGATAGGAATCCCAAATTCTCGGAAGTTATTTTCAAAAAACACAACTTGAAAGTTTATGCAAATTATGTGCAATGTAATTTGATGCGTTGTTATTAGACTGTTGTTTTCGCGAGGGAGTTTATCACTATTCATCTTGGTTCTCTCAAAAGAGATTATTCGCTCTTCAGAGGAGTTATAATTCTTGAAAAGGGTGGAAGATCGCAACACAGCAGATATGGCTGCACAATTCACTTCGATCGCCACGACCAGTAAACAAACTCCGAACAACTTCTGCTAGCATAGATGCTGCCGGAAAGTGTTTTAAAATACTACACACCCGGCAGTCTGAAGTTATTCTAGAATCTACACGGAAAAACTCCTCCAGTCCTTCTAAAAACTGTAGATCTTTGTTTAGGAATGTCAAGCGATTTCAAATAGAATTTTTACTATGTTCGATTACCAGTCGAGCAAAACCGAGAGAACACAGAAATTCGAGTGTTTTTCATTCCGAACACCGGATCGATTTCTATTAGATTATCCGCCACGAAGAGCGAATAGTTCCGAACACAATCCAAAAATTGGACATTCTACTTACCTACGCACATGATAGCAATATGGCTACAGCTGCCAAGCAGCAGTAGCCACAAAAATAACCTAAGTAAAAAATAAGTTTGTCTCGGCTTAAGATCTACTTTCGGATTTAACGGAAACCTACATTCTGATTTCACAGATCACAATATTAACATTGATCTATACCCATATTGTACACAATTTAGCTGCTATGTACAAATCAAAAGGCAATGGTGGTCAAGAAGAAGGACTTCAGTGTAATTTAACAACAACTGGCATCTGTAGTGTTTAGCACTCTGGCCCCAGTTGTTCAAAAGATGGGTTGCTACCTGCCATACACCATCCACTGGGCTGTGATTCATTTGGTGGATATTCGTATCCAGACTTAGAACAACTGGGACCAGAATGAAACAATTTTAGTTTACATGATTGAACGCAATGGAACAAATGCTGCAGGTACAGTACAGTACAACATTGCCTGCGACATAACCTACCAGGGATTTTATTTACTTACAATACCACTCAAAGAGATACCACCTGTCATCCTGATTTTCTTAATAAGAATTAATGTCTCAACAAAGGGATGTCGACAATACCACTCAAAGAGATACCACCTGTCATCCTGATTTTCTTAATAAGAATTAATGTCTCAACAAAGGGATGTCGACAAGAGGTTCTGTCAAAATTTTACTACATAGTAGGCAAATCTTGTTTCTCTCACAATGATCATCGAGAGAAATCTGACACATCTCACGAGACGTTGGTAACAAGCTTTGGTGAAATACTGTACTATTCCCAACACAGAACATTTTCTAACCTTGTGAAGAAAGAGCTGAATATCCTGAGGGCCCACAGTGCTGTGCAGCGTGTAAACTGGACTACCCCACTGGTTCTTTTGGCAGACATCCTCTAGAACCTAAATTGATGAACACGAAATTGACACTACTAAGCACTTACACTGTAGTGACAATGAAAACATAGTCTTGTGGGGGCTTGTTATATATTTATTCAAGGTTACCGTTTACCTTCACCTCTGCTGTTTGTCCAGCCCAGGAATGGAAAAAACACTCACATGTGCCCACCTGCCAAGACAAGTCTTGATCCATTTGAGAACTTAAGGTGGCTGAACACAGTTTTCGCGCGTGCTTTTGCTGATGCAATTCAGCACGTGCACAAGGATTTCAAAAAACAAACCTGATGTCGTCAATAGAGCGATCATTTTATTTACTCAACACCCGCACTATCTGTGTTATTTTTCTCTATAATTAAACGCAGTGTATTGATGGCTTTAGTCTTTTATTACAAAGATATGTTAGAAAAGGTAACGATGCAAAGAACCCAGCAATTTTCAGCTTTTGTTTGTTGCCGAAGGAACCCAGTTAAATGCAGCGCATGCGTAGTAAGTCGAAAAAAATTGCGATTGAGTGAAAAATTGACTTTCGGAGATACGCCTATTTCTCGAGAACCACTCATTAGAATTTCACGAAATTTAGAGCGAAAATACTTTAGGAAATAATTAACTGGAGGATTCAAAATAATTAAAATTTAACAAAGGAAATTCAAGATATGCCAGTGAACCTTCAACGAGGGATAATTAAAGATCTGTTTGTTAAATTATTATTAAAATAGCGCTAACATGTGAGTATCATTACAAGCTTGTTGGATGCAAATTATAAAGAAAATCTAATGACTAGATTTTCTGCAAATAAACAAAACCGATTTTAAGCGCCTGTTTATAATTAATCATGTTGCCATGGCAACGGCACATACGACAGTTTAATTATCAAAAAGTTGAAGTTTGTGTTGTTAACTTGCTTGCTGCCATTTTTGGTGACCAAAGGATCAAGGGTTTTAGAAGCAAAGGTAAATGAAACAGAGGTATCAAAAACTGTGTTCAGCCACCTTAAAGAACCTTAGTCAGCCACACCCTTGTTTTTGCTTACATGCAAGAGTTTGGCTATTGTATTTTATCTGGAGCATGTCAAAACAAAGGAAATCACTGAGAAACTACTTAAGAGAATGAACCATACTCTCACAAACACAACTTTCAGCATGCAATATCAATCATTTTGATGACATCGAAAATGGCAGAAGCTGACTAGGGTCCTTTTAAGTTTGAACACTTTTCAAGGCCATTCACCCAGTGAGCCAGCACCATCAAAATTAATTCGCTATCCTGAGTGCAACAAAGATCTCTCTTCCTTCTTTGTTTGTGATTCTTTATTTAAGAATTAAATGACAAAGGATGAGTGGATTGTGTGGATATCTCACTGTTCACTAATAAATAGAATACTACTATACGCCTTAAAATAAACTTCAACTCTCAATTCCCTGCGTTCAAAAAAGCTTTTTCATGTCAGCAAACTGAAGAGGGAGTTTGCCAACTATTTTTGCACTCGCCATTTCTTTCACTCCCTATTTCTTTTTTAATTTAATGCACTGCAGAAGTCAAGAACAAAAAAAGGACAGTAATCCCACCTGTGCTGGTGATTTGAGGGCATGTGGCTTCAAAGTCATGGGATTAGTGGGTGTCAACTCCATTCCCGGCACCAGATCAAACATACGTTCCTATGGTAACAAGCGAAATCAAAAGACTACGTTTAAACTTGGTGCTTTTTTTGCCTTTTGTTATTCCAGGTTACTGTAGACCTTTGACCAACAAATTGGTGGTATCTTACAAATGAACGAGCTGAATTTAGGAGTGCAGTGAAATTTGAGACAAGGGATTGAAAACATCAGTAGGGTAAGAAATAGTACAAAAACTGCCCTGAAGTTGTTAAGTGGGAAAAAAGTCAAAAGATTTCTACAAATTTGTCTCGCTGCCAGTAATTTAGTTTCAATTCAAATTCTGTGCTATGGTCCAAGGCAAGGTTCTATCCAATGTAATGGCATTTTGATAAAATGGAAATTGTGAACAGTCAACACAATTTGCAAAAGAAAGGTTGCTCGTATCAGATGGACAACACATGGACTTAGCCATCTAAGGATTGCACAACCACAAATGCTATGCACAATGGATGAATATTATACAACAAAATCAGAATAAACTGTTACATGCAGACAATTCCAATAGAGTACCTTGTGAAGTTCAATTTTAAGCGTTTTAAATAGTTTTAGTTCAAACAGAAGAGTTTGTACACATTCTTTTTAATAAAAAAAATTTTAAGTACTTTTTCCAAGAATCAGATAACTTTCTTCAAAATGACTTTGGTAGACAGCTATTGCCATGTTTATTACAGACATTCCACATTGACAAACTTCACCCATGAAGGTCAACATTAGCCTTACACAAGGCTGTTTTAAAAAGATCATTGATCTACAAATGCCACAAAAAAACTATGACATGCATTTCATGTAATATTATCATTATTATGTTTACCCTCTCACCAAACTGCCTGGCAGTGCGATTAATGATTTAATAGCATACCTCTTGTCTGCCTCCTCTCTTGCCATACCCATCTCCATACCAGCCACCTCGCACTGCAGGATAGTAGCCTCTGAAGCCATTGAAAGGATAACCACCTGGAGCAGGTAAATACATTCCCTTATTTCCTGCCGCCCTGCTACCAGCAGCAGACCTTCCACGCCCTCTTGTACGCACCATTCCAAAAGGGGGCCTCACACCTCTGAAGAAAAATAATCACAAACTTTAATAAAGGGAATCTTGGCTGTTGTCATGAGCTGACGCTAAGTTGCTCCAAATAATGCCTTACTTACAAATTTTACTAGACAAAGAAAACGTAACGTTTAATAATAAATGGAAGGGATGTCGGCTTTTAAATTTCCCACACGCTGCCATCTTGGATTTCATGACGTCACTGCATTGTCCTATTGTTTCAACCAAAGAACCTCAGCTTTCCAACAAAAGACACAACGCGGTGACGTCACGAAATCCAAGATGGCGGCGTGAGGGAAATTTTAAAAGCTGACATCTCTACCGTTTATTACTATTAATGCTAGATGCAAATCAAATAGAACAAATGCTTCAGGTATCGAAAAGCATCTAAAAATAGTGTCTAAAAGTGTCTCAACTACTTGCTGCTCATTGTAGACTGTATAGCCTCCTTTTCTCAGACAGTTGTCAACAATGTTAAAAATAGCGCACAAGCAAACAGAAAAAATCCTCTTTGAACTCTTACCCCATTCCACCAGTCATTGGAGCACCATACATGAAGTACTGGCTGTTGTACGTTGGGAAACCATAAGCAGCTGCATTGTTTGAGGGGTACTCATATGGTGTGAAGCTGGGGTATGTTGTTGCACCCATTACAGCTTTGGCTGCTGCTTTGGCTTGGCGATGATCCTTGTCCACAGGCTTGGCAAGAGTCACTTCAATTTCATTGCCATCAAGTTCTTTGCCTGGAAAAAGGTTTAATTATTGGAGTTGTAAGTAAGAAAGCTCTCATACATGGGACTTTTCAAATTGAAATAAAGTAGCAGGAGGAAATTGTGAAGTAGCCGGAGCACTATCTCATTGTGATAACGGCAGCCTTGTGATTTTGTTGAATGCTTCTGTACACTTATTAACAAGGGTTAGTGTTGAAAGTTTTACACAAATGGTACGGTAAGCTTTTACATTTGCATGAGTACAGTACTTATTACATCGACTTCTTGTACCTCAAATTGAAGTGCAATATAAAACTGAACTGCAGTACAATAGCATTTCAAATCAGTTGCATAAGTTAAAGATAAACAGTCTTTTTGTGTGTTTTGTAGAAAAACATAGCTACAAAATATTGGCACACATTCGTCAAAATCTGCTTGAAGCAAAAGTTTGTTTTGTCTCAAGTCATGGAAACATGCAATGGCAACTTTTACACTTTATTCTTTACACCCTAATACCAGTGAAGTTTGCAAAATGAATACATTTTCCTTGAATTCAGTTTTAGAGAAAACATTTATGTAGTTTCGATCCCCCAAAATGCATTTTCCTTCAGTTCCAGCTCAGGATCGGTTTGCTTTCTAATGAAAGAGAGCTGCAGATGAATCAACAGAATTAACGTTCCGTTGATATCTTTCCTTTTACATACATGAAGTAACTTTATCACAACAAAGTCATCGGCCGCAGTTTCGTTTGTCTGAAATTCTGAACATTTGCGCTGTTGAAGGCTTTTATTGCTAAGACTCCTTTCAGCCTTTCCTTGAAAATACATTTGGTGCAGTCAAGACCATAATGAGTAACATTTCATAAGGAAGACTGCCTCCGCATTCACCACGCGGATGCCGCTCGAGCTATGGATATATTACTGTGGTCAATTCAGCCTCAGCCTCAGCCTCAGCCTCAGCCTCAGCATATATTGTTTTATCGTCACTTTCAGAACTGTGACAACACGTATAGACCGTATACGTAATATTTGTTAACTCTTATTCCTAAAATTATTGTTACCTGTTTGTCTTTGCGACTTCTTGGCAGTTGAAAGGAAAGATAACGTAGTTTGCTACCTTCGCTTCATGTTGAAACTTTCTCGTGAAAACATATCTGCCACTGCGCTGATACTGCATGCATGTTCAAATGGCAGTCCGTGTACACGAGCAAAATTTCCCGCTAAAAAAGCTCTCGCTTCGAAGATCAAAAGGTACATGCAATAGCCGCACTGTTTATTAATTATTTTCATCAGTTGGCGTTAATTAATTTCCTCGAAAAGACCAGATCACAATTACTTTGGCGAAACAGAATTGTGTAGCTAATGAAATTTGGAATACGAAAAGTACCCGGCGCAAATGCTTCAAGTAGCCGGTGACTTGCGCCGGGCACCGGCTAAATTTGAAAACCCTGTAAGTAACATGGAAAGTCTTGTGCCGTGAATAAGGCCATCTTGATTGGGTTTTTTTTTCTTGTTTGTCATTTGTAATCTGTCTCAGTCCTTTCCATTTTTAGTTGCCTTTGCTCCTTTAAGTGCCTTTTTTTAATCATTTTTACTACTTTTTTAAGTTTTACTAAATGTGAATGAATACATAATGTAATTATCATCATTATCATGCATATTTCTATCTTTCTTAAACTTTTAGCTAGATACACAACCTCACAAGCATATCTGTTGCTTTAAACCAAGTCGCGTTTTAATAGAAGATTGTTTTTGTTGTTGTTGTTGTTGTTGTTTACTTAAGTTATCTTACATATCGAGGTTTCATTCCATTTGAAGGGCAGTCTATTCATTGCAAAAAAGTCAATCAAAGAGAAGATACCCAGACATAGTTCTTAAGTGCAAGAGGTAAGCTTCAAAATACTTTTCCAAAGATGATTGAAGTTACTTGAAGTCTACAGGTGATGGAGAATAAACTCATAAAAATAGAATAAGACTTCAATAATGCTGGCATTCAATGCATGTACTAGTAGTTTCCTTTGGAAAGTGAAGTGCTGCGAGTGAAATTTATGTGGAAGACGTTTTTGTCATTCAGGGAGGATTGTAGAGGGATAGTCAACATGAGCTACTACATCATAGAGTATTTTGCCAAAGGCTAATGGGCCTTAAAACTTTTCTGTTCTAAAAATGTAATGAGGTCGACACAATAAACTGTTCACTCATGCGAGAACCTTCAATCGGGTATTCACAGCCGTTGACCACGACCACATCACGTCAGGATTAATTTATGGCGACACTATATTTAAACTGACCAAACTGCTTGTTAGATGTTTAAATGCTCCTTGAAAACCATTTTACATTAACTTGCCGTTCGAACGACTCGCGTTTTTAATGCCGTTGTGACATTCTCATAACTCATCCGCAGTCACGCTGTTACTCCACGCTGATTGGATGATGCTAAAGAATGCATCCAATCAGGGTGAGCAAACAGCGGGACACATCCTAAGCACACGAATTCCAGGCCGCAGATGCTAGTCACTTCGAGCATTTCTTGAAAATTATTTGGCGTTTAGCACTTGGATTTTACATGGATCTTCGATTGAATGCCACAAGAAGAAGCATCAACCTTTCAGTTTATTTGGTGTTTGATTTGGAAGCCGGGCGATTCAAATTTATGGGTGAAAATCTGCTTGGTGCTGGAGCCGTCAAAAATGATCTTTCCACCCTTGACTCCTTATAACGTGTAGTAACAGCCAATGCAAAACCCACAAAATTGCTCAACTTCGCCATTTTGAGCCCAAAAGTTTTGTATCGAGTAAATTAAGTGGAAAGCATAATAATTTCAAATTCTACGAAAAATGCAACTAGGAGAATACTTTTTCCCTCAACATTTTCAAAGCGGGTGTGCTTAGATTATTCGAACCATTTGTACGGGGTTTCCAAAGTGTTTCCACGTTTCCACAAGGGTTTCAAAGCGTTTCAAAGTTCCAGGACTTGATTCAAATATTCTGAGAAACAAATCGGCTTTAATCATGGGAATTTTTACAACCCTCACTTGCTTTCAAACTCTTCGCCCACAAAAACATGGCTCTCTACACGAAACAGGGTTTTCTCTTTCACATCAATACCACTGACTGATGGTAGAAGTTCTTATGAATCGAAAGAGCCTTGATTTCCATTACTTGAAATCAAGGCAAATGCGGTGATATACATACATCCAAAATACATCTCAAATGAGCCTGGCTTCTGGCGCAGGCAATCCAGACTGGTCACAAAGGCGACCGAAATTAGTCTGCTGCAAAGCCTGGTGGCTTCGCAGCAAAAAACATAACTGGGAGAAATGAGGTCTTCTGACCGATTCATCTCCAACATTCCAAAATAGTTTTCTACTAAGACTTAGACTCTTCTCCAGTCTAACATAGCAGGGCTCGATATTAACTTTTTTAATTGGGAGCCAGCTGGCGACCAATGGGGAAAATTTGGCTGCCAGATCATACATTTTTGGTCGCCAACTTAACTCACATAAGAACACTAAGTAAACTTGAGTTTGCACATTACTTTACAGGCAAAAAGTCACAACTGAAGAGCCAAAACTACTGAAAACAGCACGAGTGCAACTTATTAACTGTTATAAAGCTACTGCTGCATATGATCCCAGTTTAAAGAGGCCGCTGAAACAATAGACGCTTGGTACACGCAGTTTTGACGTGTCACTAAGTACATTTTATTTTGACGGTTTCTTGTACTTTCACACATTATTTTAGTGGGGACAGAAAACTGAATTGTCCTCTAGCTATCAGATAATAATACTTTTCCTATCTAAAGATTAAAAAAACAAAGGTTGTTGTGGTTATCTTTAGTTACTGGACAAATTGTGAGTCACCCAGTTCTGAAAATTTAATCGCCAGTGCTCAATTTTTGGTCCCATAGGTGACCAGTGAGTTGCAATTTTGAGTCCTACATAGCCTAACAACTTTAACAAGCTGAGAAAGAAATCATGGTATATATTGTTTACTTCTTTAAGCAAACATTCCCGTTTTTTTTCTTGTTTTCTTGACATGTCACTCTAAACTTGCAGAAAAATTAAAATTGGCCTAGCATTTATCAAGTCTAAGGTATTCCTTTTTCATGGTTCAAACCATGTTCTGTTCATTCCCAAATGCTACTTTATCTTTCCGTACAGATAACATGGTAAAGAAAGCTGTAGATGTTGGCATCACTCTCACAAAATAAGTACTAACAGAAAGAGGACTGTGCTGTTTAGAAAGTTTTGTATGAACCAAAAAACCTTATGTTGCCATAATTAATTTTCTTTGTTGGTCTTCAGACATGTCTCAAAGTACAAGTCGGCATAATTTGATGACGTATCAACTATCAACCACTAAGTTATTCTTGTTACTAGACTTCATACATTCCTCATAGTACTGGTAGGGAGAATTTGTTTTAATATCAAACAATTTCCCCTGATTGATTAAAACTCGACAATTTTTGTAGCTTGCATTCTTGTGGTTGCCATTGATGTCACTTCCATCTTACCTCACTTTTTCACCAAAAGGATAAATTTTCCCAGACCACTGTCAGTTCATTTTTCATTTTTTCAGAAACCTTAGGTCGGAGAACTTCTCGACAGTCCTTGCTCAAATAAAATGCACTGTGCTCCAACAAAGAAAAACTCTATTTGTGCTCCTCGCTTGTGCAAGAAATTATAACAATTAAATTTGTAAACTTCAATGTTCTCAGGCACTTAAATGGTTCTGAGCTACAACATTGTTGACTAGAAGTACCAATGAGTCGCACTTTAAGCAGTTTCCATGAAGATAATTACCTGTCCGGGTTCAGAAAATGATCCTTTGAGGATTAACTAGTACAAAAAAGGCCTTGAGGCTGATGATTTTCTTAAAGCTGATCACATGTCTGCTTGAAAATATACTGATATACATGTAACAAGCGGAAAATGAACGCTGATCAAATCCTCAACCTCTTTTCTGCAATATTTTAACACTGTCTCCAAGTTAAAACTGGGATATAACTAGAGTAGCTTCAGGTACCCCACCTTGCTTTACCTGGGGAGGCTCAGAGCTTTAGATCCAAACCATTAACCTAAATTCTATACAATTTTGGTTGACTTTCGCATATCTACAGTAAGCACAGTGCAATGAGAAACCCCTAAAAAGACCTTGATGACTCAGCTACAAGCCAAGTTTTTTTCACGATACTTTGAAAGGACCATTAGAATAAGTGAATGGCAGTTTTAACTACCCTTTTAAGCTCATGAAATCCCTTCCCTCTAGTACAACTCTGCAGGGTTGTATATAAGAGCCAGCAGCCGTCAAAGTTCGCCGGCTTCTCTTCCAGGTTTTGCCGGCTACTTTCATTGCTTCACTAGTCAAGATATGTCGAGGAGATGATGTTTATCAGGTCCCACAAGCGTCTACTTTTCACAAAACTCCGGCTACTTAAATACTTAAAGAAAACCCATCATGAGTATCCCAGGGGGGCTGCACCTTAGTCGTGAACAAAAACACACGCAATAAAAGTTGGTTAACATTACTGCACCTTTCAATGACAAGCAGAATCTAAAATTCAAAGCTCAAATGACAAATGATGTTTTGGTACTGTCAATCACATGGCCAGCAGCTCCTCCAAGCTTCTAACTACTGCAAAGCACCGTTTTGTTATTTGAACTATGTTCCATGATTTGATTACAGCACACTCGGCAGTAGTCGGAAGCTGGGAGGAGCCGCCAAACATTCGATCGACCGTAGCGAAAAACACATTTCTAGGTCGAGCTTTGAATTTTAGAGTTTGTATGTTAATGAAACGCACAGTAAAACAACACCACCAGTTTGGTAACCAAACATGACTGAAATTGCCCTTAGCCATGTGCCAAGTCAAGTGGTTCAAAATCCCAAACCAAACTCTACAATGAAGCAAGAGCATCAAGTGCCAGGGCTGTCATGAAGTTTTGAGTCCTGTTCTCCACACTTGTAGCAAACTTGCTACTTTGTGGGTGAATTGTTTTAACAAAAGGCAATTTTACCAGTAGCATCAAGGGAAAACCAAGCATACTCAGCCCAACAGGTGTTACAGGTTATGGCCCTTAACCCTTTACGCCCAAAGGGGTCTCCCTTTGACAAGAGAAATTGTCGGGCATTAGACAGGGTAAAATCATCTGGGGTTAGACAGAGTAAAATCTATAAGTCACTCTTAATGTGTAAATGGTTAAGGTAGATAGTTTTGCAAGGGAGATAGTTCTTTTAATGACCATCCCGAGTGCTCACCCTCATCGCATCATACCAACAAAATTTCTCAGTTTGTCCAAGTTATTAAGCAGAAAACATTTTGTCCACTAGATTGAGGGGATGGCAAATCAAAAACTTAACCCTTTCCTAAACTTACACCCCTAAGCGAAAGATACAACAATCTACCAATCACCAGTAAATTTTCTCTGGAATAAAATCATTTATGTCTCCTTAAGTCTGGTCCAGAGTAAACAATGAAAGTGTATAACAGCCATATCTTACAAAATGCCGAGTTAATTTTTTGTTTGACAAAATGGAGTAATTCAAGACAAAAAAATTATCACAAGTCACACAAGTCCTCTGCAGAGACATTCTATATACATATACATTGATCGACATCTAACATCTTCAAGCAATATATAGCGATCAACTAGCACATGCTGAGTTAATGTCCCTCTTTATTTTCACAGTTAACATAAAGAGATATGTTGATGGTGTCTGGGAGAAAATCTACACACAGTTCCAGTAAATATCCATACTACCCAACAGAAGTGATGAGAATTTCCTGGGGGTGGGGGATAATTCTGCAAGACCAAAAACATTTTTAGAAGTGTGTGAAACTTGATTGGAATTTTTAGATGGGTGGGGGGTCTTGGAAAAAAATCCCTTCTGTGGGGAGGTATGGATATTTTCTAGAATTACACATCTTGAGTCTGGAACTGGAAGAGGCCTCGAGAATGATACAAAGAGTAATTTTTTTGCACATCACTAGCACTCTGAAATAGTCAATACTCCAGAGGTAAAAAATGTTCAAGGTTTATGGTTTTCATCTGCAAATGCATTTTCACAAAACTGGTCTTGTTAAAGCCAAGCACTGCAAACTTACTGAATGCTCAAAAAGGCCAGTGTAAAATGCTCATAAAAATGGTTAATAACATGATATCTGGTAGAAAATTTAGTTTTGTTCCTTTAGTGATGTGGTTCATATTTGAACTCTTGGAGCGTCACCATGAAAAACGTTCAAGATTTTCCCGTATTTTAAAAGGTTATGTGATCTTTTTTTAAATAAAAAAACACTTCTAATGGCACTGTTCAGGAAATCACGAGAAACGTCGCCCAGCAAGGAGTAGCAAGAAAACTTCTCATAGTAACACCTAATGTTCTAAACAGCCAGGCTAAATATGGCAAAAAATGAGCGTTAAAGAAAGGTGTGCAATACTGCGACAAGGGAACTATTAATAGCTTTGCAGATAGAGTTACGTAGGAGCTCTTGTGACTAACACGCTTCCGGTAATTTTAAGTTTGAGTTGGTCTTAAATTTTTAAGCTCAATGCTCTGGCCAAGAAACAAACGGAAACATTCTCAGTCCTATAAGAGACATAAGATAAACGTGATGACTATGACAAGATCTCTTTGATGGCGTTTGATAAATAAAGAAATTATAAACTTCACTGAGATCCTCCAGAAAGGCGGTGGCACTCTTTAAGTCGGCAAAAGAATCATAACGTTACTTCGTTTTAGCAAAGCGTTTTCGCATGTTGTGAGAGGTGTTAAGCAACAAATCTTAATTTCACTTTTCTCCGAAGCAGTAACACGGCGCGGAAAGATCGAAATTTTGGACCTCCAGTTAGAAATAACATTTGTATCAGATGACGCAAAAATATAAACACAAGCACGTTCGCCCGTGGAGGGTTCGATTTCAAATCACTACGGTAACTGTTATGAAGGGAAAATACACGAGAACTTAAAAAAACTTCAAGCTGCTAACAGATAAGTGAGAGGTTTCAGTCTGCCATTTAAAATCTCAATAATCTGCCCTTCAACTGTTGAACGTGTTTTCTCACCAAGAAATGTTAAAGGAAGCGACTGAGAGATCACGGTTTGTTCGAAACAAAACACTGGACGCCGCTTCACACATGTATTCCCCGGGAAATTTTTTTCACAGCACCCGCGAAACAAAAGTTGACAAATCAAGTGTGAAATTTTCCATTAAACCTAACAATGGAAAAAAGAAAACAATTGATTCTGGTACACAGAAAGGAAGCGGGTTTACGTTGACCGACCACGGGGAATGCATTGACAAGCTTCAACAAACCCTCCCCGTACCTGTTGAGAAAGTTATCGATTCACAAAACATAAACATGAAAGTTTTATTACCGTTCATGGCCTCCAGCGCTGCCCTGGCTTGCTCTTTCGTTCGAAAGTGGATGAAGCTGTAATCTTTGATCTTCTTCACTCTTTCTACCTCGCCAAATTTGCTGAAGACTTGTTCTATCGTGTCTTCCGAGGTGCTTAATAAAAGATTTCGGGCGTAGAGAACTTTCACCTTAAAAAACAAAGCGAAAGTGGAAAAGAATTAAATCGATAGCTTGCGGTTCCATTGATGTATCCCGGCCGCTTATGGCTTTGCATGGAATCGCGTTCCCGACATAATCGCCGTGAAACGACAAAAGACTACACAGAGTAACTAATTACTTCAATAAAAACCTAATACTTAACAACGACAAAGACAAGCTCCGTTGAACAAAGGAACAAGGCTAACACGACATCGACAAATAAACTTCTCTACAGCGCTCAAACCAAGCATAAAGAAACACCGACTGTTTTAGTCTAAACTCCTGCAGTATTTAACTCTAAACAAACGCTAAGTTTTATAAACTAAATTTAATCGCTAGAAAAGAAACCTCGAGACGGGAGATATCGCAGCACCCTTCGAGAAGCGAAGATTGGGGGAGGGGCAACTTTGGGTAACGATGTAACTTCGTTGTAAATAAAAAAAAATTCAAACCTGATCCATAATTTCTTCATCCACTTCTTGCTCCGGTTCAGCCCAGTCGACAGCGATCTGATGTCCCCATAGTTGTATTTTACCCGTCATGAGTTTTCTTCTAGCCATCGCAGCGTCGCGATGTGAGCTGTACTCCACGAACGCGAACCCTCGGTTCTTCGTCTTGTCCTGCGCCGAAGGGTAAACAATTACATCCACAACGTTGTCTGTGACTTTGATCATCTCATTCATGATTTCGTCCTTCTTAACTTTCTTGGGAATGCCTCCTACAAAAAGGCGACAGTTATCGACCGAGCTACAAACGCCGATACATTTTCCCTTGCGAATTTCGTAATTGTTCAGTGTCTTGACACTTTTTTTGGCGTCTTCCTTATTTGTGTAAACAACGAACGCGTAGCCGCGATTTTGTCCGTTGAAATCCATCATTAGTCGGACTTCGTAGATTTCGCCTAACGACTCGAATACAGGGACCAATTCGTCCTCGTACAAATCTCGAGGAACTTTGCCTACAAAAACCTCACATCCACGTGGAGGGGGAGGCGCGTCCCAGCTCGGTGGAGGCCCATATCTCCGTTGTCCATTGAACTGCCGTATCGGGTATTTCGTTCTCTCCATCAGCTCTCGCAGAGCCGCTTCTTTGGGAGTTCCGGCAACCCCATCTGTGCCTCTTTCGGAGCCCTCTTCGAGCTTGGTCGCCATGTCTTCTCCCATCTGTCGAGAGCTCCGAGTAGCGAGCTGGTTTATCGTCATCACGTGGAGCAAAGAACTGGTTGATATACGCAAGCGCTCTAGCTAAATACGACTCATGTCACGTGAGAGCTGACAGGCTCTGCGACCCCATCAACAGCCAACCAATGGCGGCGCAGATCTCTTTACAAACTAAATGTAATGTAATTTTGTTATTACACAGCCATTTTTGTTTGTTTGTTCGAAAGATTGCGCGCGGGTCCGACGCAAAGAGTGTTAACTGGCGACTGTTTGAATTCGCTTAGTTTACTGAGGCTTAGAAATATTTGGCCAGCGTGTTAAGCAACGCACGGCGCTTCGAAATTCACAGAGTTAATCTGTTGCGCGTTGAGCGCAAGATTTTTCAAGCCACGAAGAACAAACAAACGTTGTTTTCTTTCAGCTTACACCGCATTTCGTCCCACTATTGTTTATTCTTCTTAAAATCTTGCGATCTACGGGTTCAGCCACTATTATTTTGCGATGACCTTCAGCGCTCGCGTCCAAACGTGTTCAAAATTGTCAAGGTTGCAACTCGTGATACCTATGAAGTCATCTTTTAGACAAGACAATTCGGGGTTTCCGTTAAAACCGCACAACTTCCGAGAAATTAGAGCTTAAAGTTTGCCCCCTTCAGCTCATTTCCTTTCAGACCGTCGAAAATGCTTTGGTTGAAATCGTCGACAAACGCTGAAACAACATGAATCGGCGAACGTTCTATTTCTGCTAGTGATACGCTCGGGCATGTGTGCAGTGTATGTGATGTGCCCTTTGACCAAGAAAACCAGGTGTTGAATGATTTACACCCGCCCACAAGAGTAGATTTAATTTTGTGAAATTAGAGTAGTTCAGCTCGTACGAAAGTGCAGTTCAGAGAACACAAAGAAGCCGAACCAGTAAAGCACAGTGTTCAAGGACAACGTTTCTTGATCGCAAACAAACGCATTGAAACAACAGAACATTAATTATTTTTACTACTAATTAATGTGTTTTAAACGAGCAAACATCTTAAGCTTACGATTAATTAAAAGTGGCTTTGGAAAATTACGATTAACGCGAAATAATCCCAGAGAATGTAACCTTTCTGGTGATCAATGAACCAGTGCATTTTTTTCCAGTGTTTTTTTCAATTGCTTTTCGTATGGGACAACGATCCGACAGAAAAAACAAGGGGAAAAAAATCCCATTTTCTCGTCTAGAGCAAGTGATTCGAGCCACTTAACTCCTTAAGACAAGCATCAAGTTTCTGATGACTATAAAAATCTAATCAAATTCATAATTGCGAGTTCAGGACAGGAGTGTTACAAACAAGATTTTTCGTAGTCTGCGGAACGTTGTGAAACAAATTTCTCGCTTCGCGAAAATAAACTTGTCGCGGCTTTGTCTGCATTTATAAACGATAAAATGAAATCCATAAACTCGGTGCCCACACTTTATAAGTTATTTACAGCTAATTTTCAGTGGTTTTAATCAATAAATTAAACAGAGGGCTTTCCTCTGTTGCATGTGGCTAATTAAGTAAGGTTATGAACATTTTCCACCGTCTTTGGCACTCGTGGAGCTGAGAAAAATCCGAAAGAACAAAAACTCATTCACATGTGAGTGATGAAGGCGTGTTTGCAAGGGACGCAGGAAATGCGAATTCTGACTTTTCCAGTTAGGAAATAATTTTATCTATATCTTTGGAAGAATAAAATTTTTGCAGTTGTCGCTTTTGAACATATCATTCTCAGCGGTTGGTTGTCAGTTTATCAAAATTGCTGACAAAAGGAGAATTGAAGCTTTTGTTTCATGTAATTCAGTTTTAAAGCGGCATGAATCTGCAAGTCCGGCCGAAATTTTGAAACATTGACCACTCGCGAAATGTAGACGATTTCGTTTTAGAGCACAACTGAATTTTTGGATTGCTAAATCTTTCGACTTCTAAACAGACATTAACACCGAGTCTATCATCTGACGATGCTCTGTAATTTAGAAGTTGATCTTTGCACCAATTTCTCAATGCTAAGAGGATTGCAAACTGCTATCGTTCTTAGATGTCCAACTGCACTCTTCGTCTAACATAATCAAAATTACTTGCAATTAAAAGGCGATCCAAAAAGATATAGTTTACATGTACCAGTCAATGACTGCCAATGGCTTTGTGACACTGCACCCTACTTTTAAGTACTGAAACTACTCTGTCGTTCTCTTGTTTCATTGGATTGTAACGTTAGCCGAAAAAGCCGGGGAAAAATAAATAACTTTTAAGTGATGAATTTTTCCATCGTTCCTATGGTGCCCTTAGTTATGAGTTGGACACTTTCAATTCTCCCTTCAGGAAGCTAAAAAGCGTACGGAAATGAACCAAGGAATAAATTGCTACCGTCCATAAATTTTCTTCGCTTATTTGCCCTAATTAAATTTCGTCCACACCCTTAGCTCAGCTGAGTTAAATGGCTTCTCGCTCTGGTGAAGTAATTCATTTTTGTCAGTGTCTTGTCCTCAATTCCGTGAGCTTCACATTTAATAATCGCTTGTCGGTTTTAAAGATTTTTAATCTCTAGCTGAAGAGAACTGTCACACACGCGTATTTGACGGACAGGTGTTATCAACAAGGAAAGATTTTCATTCGATTTAGCAACAGGTCCCTCCTTGTAACCTTGCTTTTAGGCTTAATACTCGGACACAATTTAAGAAAGATAAAACCAAATTCACCGATGGTTGTAATTCCTATATCGATATAAATACAAAAAAATGCATGAAAAAATAGAAAATACGGAGCTACGTTAGCCTTAAATCAGCTATTCTCACTGAACTTTGAATTTTAAGTGACGGGGAGTTTCGAGCCAAGTCCAACCTGTTTCTTTTACTTTGAATTTTAAGTGACGGGGAGTTTCGAGCCAAGTCCAACCTGTTTCTTTATTGAATTTGTTTATAGAGAAACATGTCAATGTCGGGCATAAGAGCAATTAAGAAAAGTCCCTAGATGAGAACTCAGTGCAACTCGACACGAGTTACGTAACACGTTGGTTCAGAGGGCTGATGGGCAACACAAAGTTACATGTTGAAAGAAATCTTAAAAAGGTACACATTACCAAGGTCAGGTCTGCACTGAGATCAAAGCTCAGTAAAAGAAAACTAAAATAACTGGTCCGAAATTAGCTTGGGCCTAACAAGATCCAACAATTCTACGGAATACGACCTTGGCAATGTAAAGCCGCCAGAAGAAAAGCGTTTAAAGTAACAGTGAGTGCAACATAGTCCCGCACCATATAATTGAGTCTACTGGCTTCCTCTCAAACAGTCTCGGCCTTTCCTTCTGTTGCCTTTGGTTAATTCAGGCCATTGTGTGCCTGTTCAAAATATAATAGGATTACTTTTGTGAGACAGGGATTACACGCGTAAGTCAAATCACAGTGAAATCCAAGAGTTCGGTTTACTTCCCCGTGATGTTTTGGCTATACATAAATACCACGCCGTTCAATCGACACAATCATGAATGTTACACTACAAGGTTGCTGTGAAAAATTTTTACGTCCTATCCATTTTCAGAGCCTGCATTATACAGAGTGGTCAGGGGCTACTGCAGTAATCGTGTCTGCTGTCATAATCACCGTCTTGTAAGCATGCGCAGACGTTACGCACAGAGAGGGTTCGTTTCTGTGCTTACCTGTCAATCTACAGCAGTAAATCGAACAAAAACAAATAGGAAAACATTGTTGGGTCAGGTGAAAGATTTTGAAAAGCTCCGAGACTCAGTCCTGTCCTGCTTTCAAGCCTTCGCTTAAAACAAATTTAAATTGTGGACTTTTTGGGAATCTGCATTCCTATTTTACTGCGCCAAAGCCAAGAGTTTTACCGATTTCGATTTAGCAGCTGTTAGGCGACGTCCTTTATTAATCTTCTATTTTGTAACGTCATACAGTTTTTTTTAGAACGACGGATATGACATTCGGCGGTCAGGAAACAACCGTTCGCTTTGGCAAGCATTAGAGGTAGCCCGCAATTCTCGTCATCCTGTCGAAACTGTAACTCCATAGATATTGGATAGATGCAAACTTTATTAATGTATCAGTGTCTTGTAGCCTCCAAAAATAGAACAACATCTTCAAGGTAGGTAAATGACTCAGTCTAGTATAAGAATAAATGTCAATAAAGATAAGCGGCCTCGTGTTTTGTTGGTGACTTTAATAATTTTTGGTGTATTCGAGCCCGGAGTTTTCCTTAACTTCTAACTTAAACGTTGATATTTTTTTTTTGGCTGGTTGCGAGGAGAAAGAAGGAAAAATGAGCAAAACAACGGAATACGAAACCAGAGAGATTTCAGAAGGAAAACTCTAAAACAATATTGATTCCTCTAATACTTATAATCTCTCGTTCTAATCTGAGAGTTGAACTCAGGCCACAATGATAGCACGTGTACCAAAAAGGTCTCCGGGCGCCGCATATACCAAGCTCTGTCTCCTAGCAACGGGTCAGACGATAAAAGTAGACAAATTCTGACACCACTAGAAACTGGAGGTCCAGGAAGAATCTGAAATAGTAGTGTTTGAGTACTCAAATAAGTTCATCAATGATTCTGACCCACTGGTTTGCATAAAGTCCGGGAGCATGTGCAAAAAAAGCAAGGCTCAAGTGAGACTTTCAATCAGCGATCACTCTACGCTTATGTCGATCACGCCCTCAATGAACATAATACTGACATATGCATAAGAATAAGAACAAGAAGAATGTTTGTGTGTGTTCTGGGCCCTTGCGCCGCAAGCGAACCGGGCTATATCGCGCACAGCTTGTTTTCAAGAACGCAGCTCTGCCACCTAAACTTTTTAGCAGAGTGAGGAAAACCTGTTGAAGTTATAAATAGCCTGGGCACGAAGAAGCCGACGATCTCAAAGCTTGAGTCGTTTCTCTGAGATTTATCTTGCAGTCAAGCCACGAAAACCGATCTTGGAGGGTAAAAGTGCCTGCGACGCTCAAAACACTAGTGCAACGAGTGGAATAAAGAACTAAGAAGGCTACCTGCAACTTTGAAGTATTTCGAGATCAGAAAACCTGTAATTAATCAGTCTTTGCAACTGGGTTTAGCCAATTAAGCAAAGTATGCGTTAGCCGGTTCCAGGCTTGCGGTAACTGAGCCCGGAAAAAAAAAATAGGGACTTGGTGAGAACCTGGAATAGACTAAGTATGATCGATTTTTCAGTGTGAGCCGGCTTGCTGTGAAGTTGGTGGAAAAATGTGGCCTTTGCAAGTTGAGCAGGGCAAAAGCAGGGAAGGTTTTAGTAACAAGACAAAATATGACAAAGCTCGATTACAGGATGTACGGTTTTCCGTTCTTTAACAACCATGTCTGAGTGCAAATGATGACAACAAGTTTGCCTTTAAAGTCTTTAAACTGCGAATTTCTCCTACAAAGTTTTAGTTTATCAGAGCTAGAGAAACGTGATGTTCATTCCAGTTTCATTGCTTCTTTAATGTATCACACGGTACTTAGATTTGTGAATGTTTGTAATTGGTACCTGCATGGTTAAAAGTCCTTCGTGGTCAAGTTTAAATGCCAGCAGATGACAGAGAACTCAATCGGCAATTCATTATGCAGTGTCACGGGACTTCGACAGGAAATTCCGTGTTATTACTTTCTCGCTTGCTCTGTAACTTAAGTAACATAAACACGGATTTTCTGCACGCTCCAAAATAAACCGCCATCAGCGATTTTTTGCTTGGGTGGCCCAAAAAACATGAACTGAGGTCAAGCCTGAAAAACTAGCAGGGTAGCCAAAGTACTGGGGGATTCATACTGATAGTTCCACAAGCCTGGCCGCGTGAAGCAAAGTCAGGGAAGTGAGTAAGAAGACCACAAATCTCATTAAAACTGTTCAGTGCGTTTAGTAATGTTCTTCCCTGTTGACTTCCGCTTCGTTTATAATTTTGCGGTTGCGCATCCGCGGCTGGACTAGATTTCCAGCCCTGTCCCTGTTCACTGGCAGTGATGACCGCATTGTGTCGGAATACTTTTAGCGTAATTTTCAGGAAAATGACTCCCAGCATTTCACCAGTATAGACATTTGCTTCTCTCTTGTTTCTTTTTCTAAGGGATTTTAAATGCTTTAGGAGTCCGTACCACTACGGTTGAATGGAAGTCCATTTTGGGGGATTTCTCGGCAGGGACAGAGAAAAACCAAAATTGTACTGATATGAAAGTTACTCCTGAAAGTTAACTTTGCGTAATCCTGAGTAATTTCAGGATAAGGAAAAAAGCGCGGCCGTTGAAGCGTAATCATGTAAAATCTTCAATTTAAGTATCCACTGCAAGCAAGATGCAGCGCGTAGAAAAACGTGTTCAGTGGACACGATGTGGAAACTCTACCGCGCGCCAAAGCCGAAACAAGTTTGGCCTTTAAATCCGAAGTCCTAAGAAAAAACAAAGGAATCAGTGGCTAAATGAAAGATTCCTGCCTTTTCCTTCCATTAGCCTGCGTTACAGCCACCCCTTCCCCAACCCCCCACCTCCCTCTCGAAAGTAAAACTCGGACATGGCGGTCTCAATATTTCTTTGATGCTTAATATACCGTCATATACGTAAAACAGAAGGTTCCTTTAAATATAGACATGTGTCAGTATAAATTAAGAGATGAGAGCCGAAAGGACAGGTGATCGCTAACTCAGACTGAACTCACATCACGAGTGTGGCCCATGCAGTTACTCCATTTGTTTTGGCCCGATCAATTACCTACGCATGCATAAAAATTTAATTAACAGCATAAAATGTTACGTCTGAATCACACACACTTTGAACATTTGCGATGAAAAACTAGCTCTACTTATCCATTGCTTTTTACAGCATTATCCGACGGCTCTCAGCATATTCGACCGTGCTTTACTTCTTTTGTGTCACATGCTTATTTAGCTGCTCAAACTTTAAAATCTTTTAAATTGAATCGAAAAGATGTTTGCAAAGGAAACTTATATAGTGACAACTTGAGATTGCCATTAGCAACATTCGCTTTAATGTGATTAACTCACAGAATAATGCTGAAACAAAAAAAAATCTTAGCTAAGTCGACAGACTATGATGATTACAGTCTCTTGGCTAAGGCTAATGTTGAGTTGTTTTTGTTCAGTTTCAATTTTCTTGGCGGGGGAATCACAAAAAAGGAATAAAATTAAATCTGATCATTGTTTACATAATTCTAACACTTCCATCACATTTATCGATATTCTTTACAACAATCATTAACCCTATTTTATTCAAAGTGGGCCAGAGTTGATTTTTGCCCTTTTAAGGCTATGTTTTATTTGGCACGATTCTGTAAGATGCCATGCAAGAGAATATGTCTATGCCATGCCAACAACGCTGGGTTAAAAATTTCATTCAAAAAATTACTGATTTTTCATGGCCTTGGCGGTCCAAAATGAAACACGAGCACAAAATTTTAAGACTAAAGAATGAGCCATGGCAGGATTGGCAGGAAAATCCGTAAATGAAAGACTAAACGAAAAACAAAGGTGAGTTCCCAAAAAAGGTGGAAAGGCCTCTAGCGGGTACGTAGAGAGGGCTGAAACGGCTTGTAGTAGGTGGAAAGTGCAGGAAAACTCGTAGCCAGTAGAATGTTCGTGGAACCTGGTAAAAGTCGTAAAAAGGGTAGGAAAACTTGCAACAGGTGCATGGAGAGACCTCTAAATATTTCACCAGCAAGACGAGGACAGATGCAGCCGAACCGTCGAGATCCTTCGTGTTACTTCAGTTGACTTCTAGCGCGGGCGAATTTTCACTGAGGCGTAGTTGTCTATAGTTAGTGAGTGATAAATATACAGTCACCGAAAGCTTTGAAGGCTGGACTCTTCTATAACTTTCCGTAGTCACCAAAAACACTCGCCTTCCGTGACAAAAAAAACGTCCAGGAAAAACTCCGATGCTTCGCTGGACAGGATTCGATGCCATGCCCTCACAATACGAATTGCAACAGTAAGGCTCATTGTCTAATGGATGAAATCTGCTCCCGGATATCTTTTACGAGTTTATACCGGGATAGGAAAAAAAATTGAGAAAAAGAAATGAAATTCTATACGCTGTGCAATTAAAATGTGATTTTTAATATAAACGTTGACAATGATTTTTAATAAAATGTACATAACACCGTTAGATTGAAAGTGAAACGTCCTGCTTTGAAATAGTTTTCTATAAAGGTAATGATGAATGGAACTAATTCAAGGCAACGGTGCGAGATCATTTTCATTTATTGCTTCCTGTGAAGGATTTTTTCAAGTTTTCATTAGAACTACTATATCTGTTAGATTCTATAAGGCGTGACCAGAATTGTGATTCATTAAAAAGTTTCTTGGCGAATGCATATGCTTGCTTGAATGATCTGGAGTCAGGTTAACAAGAAATAGCGCCAGCATTGCCTTCTTGTAGTTTTGGACCATGCAAAATACTATTTTCTTTCGCAGTTGTTGAACAATATCCAACGATAAACAACTGCAGTTAGCATTTGACGAAATTTGTTTTGTTTCTTGTCAGAATTATGGAAGGAAAACTTTAACTTAAAATTGAACGACTCCACGCTTTTTTCCTTTGGGGTGAAGTCCGTGAATTGAACATTTTCATATTCTCGGTATAGGACTGGAACTAGCATGCAAGTGAGGCTTGCGCGGGGAGTCTTTTCTAATGCAAATGACATTAATCTCTTTTTAATGATATTCCCTCACAAGAGCCTCACTTGCATGCTAGCTCCAGTCCACTACCGAGTATACAAGCTGACGTTTCATATTTATACAAGCTTGTAACAAGTTCTACTTTTAAAACTGTACAAATAGTTATTTGTTGATAATACACTCACATCTGGCACACTGGTAGTGACATGTTACTTAATCTTGTCTAAGAACTTTGTGTATCTTATCTTATCGCCGTCCTTTTCGTTAAACTCTGTTAAAATGTGATAAATATCATCTTCATCCAACACTACGTTGCACAGTTCTAGCACGTGACGGAATTCTTGGAGCGTGAGAAAATCTTTGTTGTCCTTATCGAGTTTTTTGAAAGTTCTCATAAGATTTATCCATTTTCCTGACAACTGAAAGATAAAAAAGCGAAACAGAAGGTAAGACAATGCAATGTATCATACTTGCTGATTTCATATTTTTTCTATGGTTTGAGTGATAAGAAACGTGACTGTTACAAAGTCCCGCACGTTATTTGAGCAGTTGGTGGGGAAAGGCGTTGCGTGACCAGTGAGGAGAAGCGTGAAGCGTGACGATCCAAAAATTAGGTTTTACCAGTAACACACAGTCGCAGCAGGTGTCACTTTCCACAAAAATTGTCTGGCTAGAGCGACAACAACCCATATACACCGCCCTAATGCGATACCGTACACTGCCGCTTTATATACCAACCCCCCCCCCCCCCTGGTTATAGGCTCATTTACTTGTAAACAAAATAGTACTTCCGATTATAATCTCCCTCCGATCCAGATATAAGCCTCCTAGAAAAACTCTTATTCTTCGGCCATCTCAGCTTAAACAGAAATAATATACAAATTACGGATACAAACATGACAAAACAACATGTTGTAAAAAACTTTGATTAATTACTTAACGTTTTTGTATGACTCAACATACATCCTCAGAAGTGACGGCTGGATAATACAATAAGATTTAGATGCTAAAAAGAAACACTGGAACCTAATTACAACACGCATTCTTTTGTCATGTTTGTAACCGCAGTTTTTATATTATTGCCCATCTGTTTAAACGAACCGCCTCGACTTTTGCGATGTTTTAAGTAGTAATCAAAAGCCAGTATATCAACACTGCTGTAGCTCGCTTCAAAGCAGTTTTTTTAATGCGCTTGTAAGCCCCCCCCCCTTTCCCCGGATATTAACCTCTCCGTTTATTGGCCCATCTAAAAGCCCTTACGAAGTTGTATAAAGGCCCGTTCACACAGGCGATTTTTGTCGCGTTTAAGTTGCAACTCCAAAATCGCACGTGTAAACCAGATGCGATTTTCAGTGCGATTTGTCGCCGCGATATCGCAGGAGCCTCGAAAATGTTTGAAACTTGTTGCAACTTAAGCGCGACAAAAATTGCATCGAGTTGCCGCGACAAAAATCGCCTGTGTAAACGGGCCTTAAGATCTCGGATTATAAGCGGCAATTTACGATAGTTACTCCCCGTTTCCTTTTTCGGTTTGACTCAGATCAGGATAACGCCAATGATATCACTGCGGCACCATCCCCGACTAAAGAAAGTACTGAGTTCTTTACTCGTAAGAGATCTGTTGGTTTGAACATTTCACAGCACTATAAAAATGGATAAAATGAGTACCTTGTCTCTGAGTTTAGCTGTGATAGTCGACAATCCCTTATTTGGTTTTTGAACAACTTCATCCATTGGCTACAAAAAGAAAGAGAACGAAACAAAATTATTGTCAGAGCGTTCCCTCGCATTACGAGATCCCAGCTGCCGTTTCGTCAGCAACAGACATCGAATGACCTCGTATCAGACCTCGTATCTGACCTGGTATATTGCAGTTGCAGACTATGGGCGCGATTACTCGAAGGTCACTTTTCCATGTTGTTGTGTTCTTGGACAATACATTATTTAAACTCTCAGTGCCCCTCTCTCCACCCCGGTGTATAAATGGCTGCCGGGGAGCAAATTCTCGGGGAAACTTGAGATATCTGGGAGATATCTATGGGGCAGTGGAATGGAAAAGGGGAGAGAGGGTGTTAACCAATCAGATCCAAGTCGCTTCATACCAGAAAACATAGAGTTAAGACAACTGGAATGAAAAAAAAGAGCTATCGCAAACCATGAGACAACCGCTTGACGACCGTAACTTATTATCATTTTAGTGCCCACATCAATCACGTAAATATAAAAATTTCCCGTGGTTGTCATATTTTTCTCCTTAGGAGAATTTGATTCTACATCAAGTCTGAAATGATCAGGTCTGCCACTCTAGTTACCTCGCCTCTTAAATTCACTTTAAAAAGGGTTACGAGAGTTTAAAAATTAACCAAGAACCAATTACCAGTTCAGCCTGCGGATGCTTCATAACAGCTTGCATATTGTGTCCATGGCGGTAGGCCCTTCGTTGTTTGGAGTACGGTTCTAAAAACTTGATATAGTTTACTCTGTGGAAGTAAAAAGGAGACAGATGCAAATCAGAGACAATCCTATAAGAGTTTTTAGGTTTGGAGGATACAAGTTTTCTGTTCTTGCCCTGCCGTTATATCTAGCCCATGTAAGTAAAGACAGTTAAGCGTTATAGAATAATGAAAAGGTCCTTCGAAACAAATCTCAATGGTATTCCTTTCTGCAGAGACGTGACACATGCAGAGGAGGATGCAGAGGGTATTCAGAACACGTTAGTGTGTGACCTACCTTCCCTCTTTCTTGGGATCAAACTTGTCACACAACACCTGACTCTCGTAGTCCGTTAGTTCAACACACATATCTTGCAAAATATTCTGTAAACAAGAAAGATTTGCACTCTTAGTCAACAATTTTTTTGTCACCTAAGTAAAGAACAAAAGTTTCTTCAAAGGTCAGAGCGTGACCTAAATGAACTTGATTTTGGATTGCCGAGCAATCTCGTTATTCAAGAAATCGATAGAAAGTTGTGTGACATGTAGCAAGAAAGTAACTTCATGCGTTCTAATAACGCAATATCTGAAACTGTAGACGAAATCATGACGAGGTAGGGAACACTGAACCCTATGCTTTGTTCTCAGCATGTTTTTAAGCCGTTATTGACAAGCTTTCCGAATACAAGATGGCGAGTCTGAGTCCCAGATGGCAGTCTAAAATATTTGTACATATTCGCGACCACCATTGAGTCACTGTAAGTTTTCTATCCAAACTGCAGCAGTTGTCCAGATGACACGTGCACCATGTTTACCTCGTTAAAGCCTGGAAACTAGGCGGTTAGCACCTAACTTACCATGAAATCTTTCCTAGGCACGGTCCCAGTGCCCTGTCGGTCAATGGCAGTGAACTCGTTCCAGAGCGTCTCCCAATGAAAGTCAATGTTGGATTTCAGCAGATGATGCAATAAATGTTTATCACTGTTCAACTTGTTGGATCGCATCATGAAATCATTGTCACCTCTCTTGGGCGGTGACACTTTGGCATTAGGGAAAGCTAAGAGACGACAAAAATAAGATCGTTATTCAGTGTTACTGATGGCCAGTAACTCCTCTCTGTAGGGCAAGCTAAATTTCTTCTCGAAACCTTTCCAAGCCTTTTCAACGATTACATCATAACGCTTTAAACACTAGAAACAATGGAAAAACAGCAAAACTACCAAAGGTTAAACTGGATTTTAAGCGCCGTAGTTTTTATTTTTTAGGTGCCTCGATTTTTAATTTTAAGAAACATTAATTCTAGAGTTTTATTTAGTAAGGCCTTGGACGATTATTACTTGTAACTTTTATTGTAATTTTTAGTAGTTTTTAACTTAGTACAATTTTTGCTTTAATATGAATTTTAATTTATTATTAGTTTTTAATTCTTAGTCAGCAGGACCCCGTTGATAACAGTACTTTGTACTTTGTTGGGATGGACATACAGAGACACGTTATAGACAGTGAACGTATTTTCAATCTCAGGAGTTCAGTTCCGCTTGGTAATGTCTTTTGCGGTGGATAGATAGTTTTCGAAACGTTAAGTTATCACAAGATAGTTGCCGCTTTCTTCACAAATTGTTCTGATTTATCATCTAATTCTTGAAAAAATGGGACAATCAATAGAGAAAAAGGTTTATTACAGAAGCGGCACTTAATAACAGAGCCGAGGAGTTCATAAGTCAGGGGGCTTAAAAACCGGCTTAAAAAGAGGGAGGCTTAATAGAGACCAACGCTTGTAAGATAAAGGAGCTTGAAACAAAGAAGTGAGTAGCGAACAAGGACTTAAAACAGAAATGAGGTATTCCTCTGTTTCACCCCGTTGAGAGTCAAGTTTTAAGGCAGATAGTGGCGAGTTGGAAAGCTGCCGTTTTGCACCTTACCTCTTCATCGGAAAAAGTAAACACTGAGATAAATTTTTCACGCTCTTCTTTAAACTAAACAACCCTTCAAAAGGCTAAGTTCTATCCCGGAGAAGAAATAGTCAGCTAATAATAAGGTAATGATTTTCTAGTGATTATCGTGAGAAACGTCTCCAAGGAAACCCAGACAAATGTAACCGTTGACTTCTCTTGCATACGATTGGCCACTTTAATTTGCTGTGATTGGTTTTACACCTGTCACAATGACGTTTATACGAAAATCAGTCGAAAGAGCATTCTCGAAACACGCGCAGAATTTATTTTTTGTTGTAATTAAGAAATAGAAAAAAAACATGTTCTCTGCGTTTCTATCGAATAGTAGAAACACTCGTGAAAGTTTGGGAGAACTCGAAAACGCTGTGGAAACACTCACCTGCGGCTCGTAATCCCACAGCATTTCTCGTTCTCCCAAACTTCCACTTGTGTTTCTACTAAACAATTAGATTATGAGCTCGAGATTCCTATCGCTTGATAGTTGACGAGGGAGCAGCCCGAGTCAACTATCACTCATAGAAATCGAGAGCGAATAATCTAATTGTTTTAGTATAAATCTACTAGTCGTTCAAAATTTTATCTAAATCCTCTTCAGAGACACCTCGAGAACGCCAAGAAGTGCCGTTATTTTGTTGACAAGGGCACGCTGCTACGCTACTCACTATCTATCACAGATAAGTAAATTCTCAGCTCCGACTATTGCTTTTCTAGCTTTTGATTGGCTAAAAAACTCCGACTATGAGCCAATAGTCGGAGTTTTACGTCATATGGAAAATAGTGCGCCAAGTTTAAAATTTTTCGCTTTGTAAAATTGTGGAAATAAAAATCGGCGGCAAAAGCCGGTTTGAGAATTTACTAAAACAATTATTCCATTCGCCCTTGTTGGATATGAAGTGATTATAACCAAGAGCCATAATAGGACCTATTATGGCTCTTGTTATAACCAACTCGCGCTACGCACTCGTTGGTTATTTAATCACTTCATATCCAACGCGGGCTCATGGAATAATTGTTATATAGAACGCGAGTAGCGTAGCCAATCAGGCGACGTCATTCGTGATAGAACGCTAGTAGTTCGTATTGTGTGATCGTCCGGATGAGTGTAGTTCTGAAAAGAACTGTTGTTGGTGACTGACGTTTCGACAACCTGAGCGGAAGTCATCTTCAGAGTCAAGTGAATAGTGTCTGTCAGTCGATGTTGTTATAAGTCTGGTCAGTTGAAAACGATTGGTCAGTTAAGCCATGATGTTATTGGCTGAAAGACTCGTGTAAAGTTTGTCATCAGTCATTGGTCAGTTTCGATCCGTCTTTTGTTAGTTAAATCTATTGTTAGTCAAAATTAAGTCGGTCTGTTAGAAGTCCGTTTGTCGGTTTCGTTTTCGTCACGGATAAGTCGTTTGTAAGGTGCCGGTAGTTGTTGACATCTGTTAAGAGGCGTTTGTTCTAAGTTAGTATACCAGCTCTCCAGAACGCTAGTAGATTTGTACTAAAACTTGATAGAAACACGGTACATGTTTTCTTTTTCTTAAATAAAGCTACCTGCAGAATCCAGTGAGTAGCCAAATGTCCGTACGAACTGCCAATACTCGAGAGAGCCTCTTTGATCTGTAATCAGTGTATCCCAGAGACGCTTTACCTCATTACGGCTTATAGAAAGACCAAACCTAGCAAATAAGAATGAACACCAGTCACATGTTACCACATGAAAGAAATGCTAAAAGGTTTCTCTTGAATGGTCGCAGATTAGATTTTCATCCAGACTTTAAAATTGAAACCATCTTGTACAGAATAATTAACAGTATCGCATGAAAACACTGCTCTGTAGCTTTTATTGAAATGGTCACACACGGCCAAAAATTAATAAAACACAAATGATCCACAAATATAGAGAGGGGCAAATTCTTGGCTGTTGTGAATTAAACGGCGTCAAAAATAAAGCAAAAGAAAAAACGCCTGTTTATAAAAACAACAATAAACGCGATGCAATGACAGTTCCAAAGGCGTGGGGGTGGGAGTGAGGCGTGGCGTACTGGTTGGAGATTTTAAGAAGAACCCCTAAGAGATATCTAGATGAAGAGATATCTAGATGCTGTTTTGCTGGCGTACCAATCCTAAAGCAGCACATTAACTGACACTGACTTATACTTCAAGGAGAAACAGGGACGTGTAAAACAACTCATTGCTTACTTTTTTAGAAGTTTAATCATGACGTTCGGTGACATTTTCTTGCTGTTCAATTCGTCCAGTTCATAGAAAGCCTGTAAACAATGTCAAAATAAGTGTTAGGATGTTGTTTGCCGTAACCGTCACAAGCACTCACGCTTTACAATTGGTCAGAAATAGAAAAGACAGGTATTCTACGTAATAACCAATCAGAGCATAAACTTGTAAGCGCGCATTTTCCCGCGCCTGACGCGGGGTGCAGCACCTTGTGACGAGTTCTGATTGGTCGATTTTGTTAGTAAACGTGCTGTGATTGGTCAGATGGAAATTTACCTCTCTCAGTAATAGCGCTACGTCAAGTTACATCTACGTTATCACTGTTTCTTAGCAACTTACGTAATAAAATAAGCTTAACGTAATATAAAAAATTTTGCTGATAGAGCATTGTTAATTTTACCTCTTCAAAAGCCTGGTAATTGTTCTGTAGCACACTCTTGATAAGAGATTTCAATTCCTCGACACTTCTCCCTTCTTGGCTGTTGTACGAATCCATGGTTTTAATTGGTCTTAATTGCTTCTTTGGTGACATCGGTGGGCTGTCTATTTCCGGTAACGGTGGGAGACTTTCCTTCCGGTCCACGACGCTGGAGCGGTCGAACAGACTCTTGGTTTCACTGTTTCAAAAATAACGAAAGATAATCAATAAAACAAGGCTGACACCCTTGTAGTTTATTCTAGAAAACGAAAAATTAATCTAATTTTTGCAACTCCTCAAACACATGTCAAACAAACAAGGGAAGATAGTTTCTCAAACTTAAAGCTCAACCGACAAATGCGCATTTCGCTACCGTCAATCAAATGTTCGGCGGCTCCTCCCATGCAGCTTCCGACTACTGCCGAGCGCACGCTAATCAAATCGTTGTGCACTATTCAGACAACGGAACAGTACTCGGCAGTAGTCGGAAGCTGGGAGGAGCCGCCGCACATTTGATTGACGGCAGCGAAAACGCATTTGTCGGTTGAGCTTTTGATTATGGAGTCCGCATGTTATAGAAAGTCGCAGTAAACGGGAGATTAGAAAGTCCGATATTGAACTCATTGTAGTTGCTCATGTGTTTGCCAATTTAACTTATTATTTTCTTTTCATTGAATTATTATTTATTACAATGCGCGCCTCGATTAGCCTTCGCTAAATGCCGGTAGTGTAAGTTGTGATTTGTCATTTGTAATGCCATTACATAAAACTGTAAATAAAACTGTTAGCGGTCAGGCTGAAAAGTTGTAGTTGTTAGTTCAGGAAGGTAAAACTTTTTCAAAACTTTATAAGCTTAGTAGCAGCTGTAGTCCATCTTCACCGAGAAAACCTATGATTATTCCACTGCCTTTTGTCGTTCGGCGAACTTTTTGATTGATTTAAAAAAACGAAAAGAAAAGAAAAATGAAAAGCGCATTTAAATGATAAATGGTTTGGTGACTTGGATAAAGTGTAAATAATGGAGAAGCGTTCTCAAGTCAAATTGCTCGGAAAAAGAATTTTCCGAGCCCCCGACGGCTAACTGCAAGGCTCAAGATGTCGAAATGATAAATGTGATTAAATGATAAATGGATTGGTGACTTGGATAAAGTGTAAATAAGAGAACGCTTCTCCATTATTTACAAAAGCGCATTTCGTTATCAAATGTTATACATGTATGAAAGACACTTACAAAGTATCAAACTTGGACATGAACTCGACATATTTCACCATGCCGTCACTATCAATAGGGACTTTCTTCAGAAACAAGTCAAACTCTTGGTCTGACATGTTCAACTCAAATCTTCCTTCAATGGCCGCGCGGAACTGCTGCTGGGTCAGAAGTCCTGAATCTCTGCGATCAATGTTACTGAAAAAAAAAAATTGTTAAATTTATTCAAGCAGTACACCAGGTCACGTGGGAGGCGCGGTGGCTTTATGTTTAGTGCGCTCATCTTTGGATCGAGTGGCCTGGGTTCGAGCCCTGGCCAGGAACATCCGTGTTGTGTTCTCAAAGTGCCTCTCTCCACTCAGGTGTATAAATGGGTACAGGTGAATTTAATGATGGGGGGAGGGGGGGGGGGGGTAATCCTGCGATGAAGTAGCATCCCATCCAGGGGAGAGTACAAATGCTCCTAGTCGCTTCATGCTATAGAAACCGCGATAAGCTCCGGCCTGATGGGCCACTTAGCGCGTATGCAGACTTCACCTACCATACACCAGATAACAAGGGCCGTTGGGTGTAGAGTCTAAAAAATTTGCTGGAGTTAGGGCCTTAATTCTTTAAGCCCTCACTCTATTTCGAACCAAATGATGCACTGAACTTCCCCCTCCCTGTTTCAGAACTGACTTTCATTGAAAAAATCGACACCCTACATGCTAGAAAGAACTTAAGCCCATACACCTGACCAGGGGCGAAATCCGCGACACACGATCATTAACGCTGGAGAGAGAGACTGTGAATGTGCAACACATAATTCATATAATACTTACTGGAATGTACCCAGCAGTGCCAAAAAGTCCTTCTGAAATGAATCCATTATTTTAGCTTCTATCGCCGAAGTCGTTGAATAGTTACTTCCAACTTCACTGTGATGGTATCTGATAAAAGAAACTTACAATAAGTGTTTTGAAAATAATTGAAATTCTACATTTCTCAAATTTTTCCTCAATAGGAGAGATGGTTCGTTTGCATGGTGAGAAATTTAGCAAATCTTTCAAACAAAGAACGAGATAAAAAATCTCATCCCTACAGTGCGCGGTTTTCACGTCAGCTATAACAATCTTCTGAAACAAACAGAGATGTTTGAAGAACATGACAAGAAGAAAGAAACAGATTGTCATATAGAGACGTTATCGAAGAAACGCGCAATGCTTAATTAAACTAATATAGCGCATTTCTAATGGATATAAAAATACCTGTGTAGTGGATTGGCTAAAATCTTGTGAGGCATTCCCTGTTCACTTCGATCCTGGAAGCGACGAAGAAACTCTTTGTAAGAAATCTTGCCATTGGATGCTTCCACACCGCATCTGTGAAAAAAAACATGTTCATTTGCTAAGTAAACATCCGTCTGACCAGGACAAACACGAATATAATCAACGTCCGTAGCTCAATTATTTCTTCTTTTACTTGATTATACTAAGACATGATATTGCTCCAACTTGTAAGATTGTCACAAGAATGCATTCTACTCTTTACAAAAGACGCGTAAATAAAAAAAAAAAACGGATTGTGATATAATAATTATATATTCACATGATTATGTTGACCATATCGTTTTTGAAAAGCTCCATTTTCAAAAAGTCCTCCACTCACATAGCCTCCCACGCAGACGTTCTTTGGCTTGTCACGCGTGGAGGAACGCGTGACAAGCCTAAGAACGTCTGCGTGGGAGGCTACCACTCACATGAAAACAAAGTAGTCAGCTGCTTCAAATTCAGTCGATTTGAAGAGCGTTTCCGAAAAGCTTCGTTTTAGTGACAGGTTAGTGTGGACCGGCAGTAGGCCAAACGGTTGAAATAAGTGCGTTTTTAAATTTTTCCGGCGAGTGAGAACGCTGCCTTAATGCGTAGTAATTTTCAAAAAAAAAAAACGGATCAGGTTCCCGTTAATAGTAGACTTCCGATAACACGAACCTTCAGGGGAAATAGAAAAAGGTTCGAGTTATCAAGGGTAAAATTATATATAAAATGGCCTGAAAGGAAATCAGGAAAATTACTTCGAGTTACCGGGAGGTTGGAGTTAGCGAGGTTCGAGTTATCGGGAGTCAACGTATGTCTTTAAGTGTTAAACTAAATTTGAACATACATAACAAGTAGGAAAAGATAGTAAATTATTTTAGTATTTTGCAAACAAACCTCGCCAGAAAGTCATCCAGTTGCTTGTCAGTACTCAAACGTAATCCGAAATCTTCCATGACACGCCTGAATTCATCTCGACTCACTTTCCCAATCCTGTCTAAATCCAACTCCATGAAAGCGTGCTTCATGTCGGAGAAACCCTCTCTAAATTTCTTCTTCAACCACCTCTCCACGTCTAAAGAGTGCTTCCTTTCCACTTCAAGTTTCCTCGGAGAGCTTGATTCTTCTCTGGAGCCCGTATCCCTCATGGCTATACCAAGCTTGCTCATTAATCTCTCCGCACGAATCGTCCCGTAGTTCTCAGTGTCGTATTTAAGCCAGAGTTTTTCAAACTCGTCATCCTCCATGTAGAATCCCATTTTGTTGAGGACGTTTCTCAGCTCGGGTTTGAGAATTCGTCCTGAGCCTCCCGGGTTCATTTGCGGGATCAGATCGGCCACGTCTAAAAATCTAACAGTAAAAACAGAAATGTTGCATCCATCATGTAAGCTCAGCAAATAATACATTTTACGTAAAGTAGAACTCGATTTAAAGTTTTACCGTGTGGCACTAAATTTTTGCACGAGCTTATTTTTGCGAATCGGCGATATTTTTTTGTATTTCGCAGGAACTAATTTGTGCGATTGTAAAAAGACTGTTTTGCTAGCTGGGTACTAATTTTTCAGTGCGATTTTCGCGTTTAATTGAAATTAGTAAAACAACATGTAGAGATGTTTAAACACAGTAATCCGGTAATCAGTGTCGCTCTATCACTGACAATTCAATATTCATCGTGTTCTTGTGTGGCTGACTGCTCCGATCAGTGATGGATCAGCAATAACATTCCATCGTTTTGTTTCTAAACGAAAGAGACGTATTAAATGAAAGTCAGCAACAAGATTCTTCGCGTGATTTTTGTAGGTATAATTTCGCCAGTGGAGAAAATTTTTGCGTAGAATATTTTCGCGGTATTTTTTTTCGCGGGAACTGTTTTTAGCGGATAGTGGAAAACCACGTAAAAGTCGCAAATCTTAGAACCGCAAAACTTTAGCGCAACACTATAGCTGACTGTGTTAGTTTGTTTTATTATTCTCTCTATTCGACTTAAGACGTAGCTCCAGAGATCGATTTGAAATTCGTTGCAGAACTCACAGCCTTTTTTTTTTTTTTAGAAAATTCAATGAAGTTTGAGACGTAACTGGTGTCATGTCTAAGCTATTTGTCTTTACCGGGCAACGTTTCAAATGGAAGACGGAGATACAATTCAATCGAATTTCAAATCTATACAAACTCTCCTAGCACCCTTCGCGGGTATTCCCTGGGACAGCTCTAGATCTGACAATATACTTGGATAATTACTTGGATAAAAAAAAATGTACTACACTATCTCTTATCTTTTGCGTGTTTCTCTGTTTTTATCTAAGGATTGTTTAGAGGACAAGCAGTCATTAGCTCCGTTCACACTACGTCGGAGAAACCTAAAATGGCAGCTTCGTTTCTTCGGTTAAGCCTATAACGTCCACACTAATCAGGAGAAATAGGAACCTAAAGACAGAGCTTTTCGAAAACGCTAGCCGGAAAAGGGAACTCTCAGAAAAGGATGATGTCACGATATATGATCAATCGCAACTCAAAAGGTTGCACCGAAGCGTTTCTGCCGCCTTTGATTGTTGGGCTTGAAATTTCTTCGACCTAGTGTGAATGGAAAACATTCAATGCGTTTTCAGAGTGAAAACGCCATTTTCAAGTGACGGGGTTTAAGATTAATAGTCAGAACATACCTCTGTTTAGCTTTTTCCTTGAGGTGAGCGTGCACTTGTGCAGCAGACATGTATTTCAAGTCTGGCTTCTCCAGTTCCAGCCAAGCTGGACCTTCATCCGCTTTCTAAAGAGAAGAAGAAAAATGTACGATACCCTGTTAATACCATCTGCAGTTGATAATTTACAGCCTTTCCATTTTTCACTTCAAATAAAAACCACGGGATTTATTTAATTTCTCATAGGGAGCCTCTGCGAGCAGAGGAGTGGTGACCTATGCCTCAGGAAGGGCTTCACAGCTCTTGGTGTTAGTAAGTAAGTAGAAAGGTGATATCTTTTGTTGGGATTACAAGGGATGTCACTTAAAAACAAAAAAGGAAACATGACTGACAACCTTGGTTACACCTCCCAACTCAAATACGTTTTACGACTGGAGGAGAACGCGTTCCGTGTTGTGGGTCAAAACTCGCTAAGGGGCGGACCATTAGAAATCCCGGGAGGGGGGGGGGGGGGCAAAAAATTTCCAGAGCATGAATTCTTTTTCAGTCAAAGTTGGCTGCAGGAATTGTTTCCCATGTGGAAGGTGTACTGCTTTGAATGGTGCACTGCTTGCACGAATTTCTTTTTAGAAAAATTTCCCTTGCAGGAATTTTTTTTGGGGAATTGTCACCCCCCCCCCCCTCCCGGGATTTCTAATGGTCTGCCCCTAACTCCCTAGGGCGAACAAAACTCATTCCCTTGGGAAACAACAACATGAACTCTCGACTTGCACATGATCAGGTCATACTCCTCGAAACCATGGCAAATTTGTGAGCCAGCCAGAGTAAAAGCAAACGAATTCTTCACAGATTTTTCTAGTTTTGAGTTGGAGGGATAATAAAACACTAGTCTTATGACTGGTCCCACAGAAAACAGTGAGTTTTGCTTCCCTCGACCTCGATGTTTTCCGAAGCGAGGCCGAGGGAAACACTGAGGGTCTCAGGGAACTAGGAAACAAAACTCACTGTTTCCTGCGGGACCAGTCATTAAGTGCTTAATATGCACTTCTCACCTTTGGTGGCCTGAAGGAAGCATAAAACTCATCATATGATATCATCTTTTTGTGGTCCAGTCTTAATCTGCAAAAAGATCAAGGTAAAGTTATCATGCATATGGCGCTGTAGTAATACTGAACAGTGGCGTCAATCACCAAATAATGGGGTTTCACCATTAAGCAATTATTTCATTTTTCTTTGTTTGTACAGTGTGCAATACGTCAATCAAGAGAATTCAAAATGTACTCACCGAACCATCAGTTTGTTAAACTGGCTTAAACTGATGGACCGTGATAAGAAGTTCTGTAAAATCCTTGCCAGAGTTTCTCTGTGTGATGAAACAACAATAATCATGAAAAACACCAATTAATTTTAATAATTCTTAAAACATTAGGAGTCACTTTTATGTCTACCTAGCCAATCAGTTTTCAAATGAATTTATTTTTCTATCCAGCATTTGAATGCAATTGTTTACAAGTTAAGTCCGGCACTGGTAAATAGGCTATGAATTATCACCTTTATCCTTATTCTCAGGTGGTCTAGGATGTTTGTGGCTATGCACCAAGAGAGGTTGCATGGCTGTGAGCGGCCTGGACTATCTGAGAATCAGGTTATCATCTAAGGAACAGACCATTGTTTTGTCGAGGGGGCTGGGGGGTGTGGTTGGCAATTTTTGGGGGCATTATTTTGCTTGTTCCTGATTTCTTTCTGCTGGTCAATTGCTTGTGCCAGAATTTTTCCAAAAATAAGACCTGAATAGTAAAAAGCACTTGTTTGATCTATCATCTCCATTTACCTCCTTGCACAAGTTTTTTCAGCTGCCCAACTCCGCCCTCCCAACCACCACATCAAAAAACTAACAGTCCTTCCCTAAGGTGATAGGTCACAGCATGTTTACTTGGGTGTAAAAATTTACTTGTAAACATTTATTCAGACAAACAGTATTCATTTATTCATCTATCCATGGATACCCTCTGCAAATTATGTGACCAGGTCATCGGATATTGCAAGAGGGAAGGAAGTTTCACAAGACAGTAGGTTTAAAGAAAAGTATGCAGCTTCCCCTTCATAAAAACTAAAATGTTAATTTAAGATTTTTCATCTTACCTCTGAGCACCAGAGCAAAAGCTAACGTAAGTTGTCAGCTATTGTTGTGGTGCCGGGTTAAGACAAAGAAACTTAAATAATTTAATATTTTTAGAATAGACTATTTTACAGTTCTTTTCAGTTCTACTAGGTGACCTGGCCTTTGAATGGCAGTGAGGCTGCAGGTGACCTTGCTTTGATACAGACATCTCAGCTTTAGTCATGTAAGTGCAACTAGTTAGCATTATAACAACTTGATTTACACAACAAAAAAAGTAAGGTCTGTATCAAAACAAGGTCACCTCCAGCCTTGGTGCCATTCAAAGACCAGGTCACTGATCAAACAACTGTAAAACAACCTATTTCCAGGGGGGTAAGATTTCCAAAACATTTCTCCACAGGCAGGGGTCTATTTGCAGAGAAAATATTAATAATTTTCTGCTGTGTGTATATCCATGTACCTGCTTACTATTCCTTTGCTTTCTGGATCAGATTCTTTGAAAGTGTTCTTGATTGTGTAATATCCAGTTTTCATCTTCTCTCTTAATATATACTCAATCTACAAGTAACCCAAAACAAAATAAATCAAGCCAGTCTCGTTCACTCTTGTTCACTGGGTTAACAGATATAATTCATTGCATTTGTGTAAACAAATTGAAAAAGCGCATTGTGAGAGCCATTGTTAATTCAGATTATTGAGCACACTCTGCTCCCCTATTTGCTAAATTGGGTATCTTAGACATTTTCCAAGTTAATTCATTTCAAATAGCCAAGTTGATGTTCTGTTATTTAAATCAATTTATTACTTCCAGTGTTCCTGAATTTGTTTTTAGCAAGTAGCCATAGTGCATAGTTACGTCACCAGAGCAGCCATTACCACTTTCGATCTCATTCTTGTCGAACAAATCTTAAGCAATTTACAATCCTTTACCACGGTCCCAAAATCTAGAATTCTCTCCTAATATCAATTACTTCTTCATCTAGTTTTTTTCACCTTAAAGTAAAAATGTTACAGTTTTTATTCTTAAAACTCATGAATTGAACAAGCCATACTTGCGCAATTTCTATTTATTAATGACAGCCGAGGTGGCCTCTGTTATAAGCCTAGTGGTTTCTCGAGGTCTCCTCCTCATTATTGCAAATTTTATTACTCCTACTCTTTTTATTTTAATAAGGCAAATAAATAAATGATGATGATGATGATGATGAAATACACTATTTGTAATGATTTATTGACACTTAATAGATAAATATCAATACATAAGGAAAAACACAAAACAACATCCTTAGCAAGGAATACAAGTTAAGTGCTCAAATATTCAAAAATTCAAACATTCAGTCCTATCTTATCACCTTGACCTCTTGAACTGGCAAAACATACAGTCAATTTATAAAAAGCTAAATATTTGTGATCAGTGGATTTCAGATTCATATAATTTACTCTTCAAAGAAGTTAACTAGCATTCCTTGTCCTTTTGATGCAATTGAAAGATTTTAAGCTAGTTGTAACTTCAAAGCTAAAGTCAGGTCTAAAAGCCACATGTACTACAAATGTCTAAATTATTACACCTACATGAGAAGGGAGAAATATTTTTCTTTGGATGTGGGAAATTGCCATAATAGCTAGTCATTAGCAATATTTCAACAGAATATTTCTGAGGTTGCTCTCGGAATTTTATCTTAAGTGACATTGTGCTGTTTCAGAAGGTATCCATACCCCTCATACAGAGGGTTTTGGTTTGAACCCTGCTATAGAAAACCTATAAAATACTTTAAAGTGTCCTGGGGCCCGTTTCTCGAAAGACCCGGTAACTTAACGGGCAAGGAATCAGAATTTGCTATCAAAACCTCAAGAAAAGTAGGGCGTGTTCTGCAATTTGTTAAATTGCAGTGTTCAGAAACCCCTAATGTCCCCCTCTTAGAGTCTAAGGCTAGCTACCACCTCTACATATCTATCATGATACACTGCCACTAACAAGTCATGACGTACCTCATCAACTGAAGCTTTGTCTGGACCTTGTAATGATGATGCTGCACTGTTAAGTCGAGACAGACGGCTCTCTGCTCGACTAGCCATGTCAGCACGGCTCCCTATTGTAACAAATAATAATAATTCAAGAAATACTTGAAAATAATTTAAGTACCGTAAAAGAGCAAATGTACTAATATTTCACTTCTTCCATAATTTTTTTTAAAGAATTATTTAAAAAATTTTAAAAAATAATTATTTTTCTACATGTGACTAATAGTATGTGCACTTTTCTGAAAAAAAAATGAGGAGGCCAGCTTATCCAAATAGCTGATCATATAATAAATGTAGAAAAAAATGTGGTAAATATGGCCACTGGTCTGATTAATCAAATAGCTTGTCGCTATAACGATATTTTAGTCCAGATATCAACATTGATTTGCCAGGTTTTTTTTTCTTTTTTGTAGCGAAGCTACAATTAAGCAGCTTCGCCACGACAAAAACTCTCTGGCACCCTGGGTTACAAAAGTCCAACCCAGAAAAGTAATAACGAGTTGAGTAGTCACAACCTAAATACCAATTTTCGTTGCTTCATTTAGTTGTCTCATAATATTGTGTACATATAGAAGAAGGTGTGAGCTGGTAAATAAAATAATATTTATCTCATGAGCTATATTTGTTTACATTTTCAAATGACTTTCCGCACGAATTTTCTTACAGATCAAAGACGTTTGCGTTAAAAAATGGAAAGCATATTTATACTAATTCTAATTTTGGCCATACACTGACAGGTGTTACGACTAGAAGCAGATGTTGCTACAAACAAAGGAGATATTCACTTTATGTGGCTGGACGATTAACCACCATTGACAACGATCCCTACACATTGCCTTCCTCTGACATATGGAGTTATTGTATTAAAACCACAAAAGAGAAAACGCACTATAGTCCTTGACATTAAACTCCTTTTCTTCAAAGCAGAATAAATTCATTTGCAGCAAATCTCTGTTGTAAGACAACCACGTTTTAAGATAATTTTTATGTTTACAAAATAGGGACACTGGTCAGTGCTCTATTTAAAAGTGGATTGGAGTAATAATTATTTAAATAACACTATCTTGGTCGCCTCTTAAAGAAATTCAAGAAAAGTACGCGTGATAAATTATAAAGGCATCACAGATACATGACAAGCTAAGGCAAAGATAAGGCTAAGGCTGATAAGCTAGGCAAAAAGAATGGAAGACTTACCGAAAATTGGAATGCTCGGTTTGTTGGGGTCTTCCGCTCGCTTCACTTCCACACCCTCTGGAATGCCCGCAAATCCATTATTTCTCGGGCTGTGTTGTCCTCCAAAACCGTTCGAGGACCGTGTTAGCCTCCAAGGCACTTGATCTGCTGTTATCGGTCGTAAAGCGTTGAGTTTTCCTCGGTCAAAATCTTGTGCGAAAGTCAAACTTTGCCGCGAAGCCACGCGAGATCCGTCACGAGACAAACCTCTTACGTTTAAATTTGTAGGATCATCCATTCGCGACAAAGGATGGGGTATGGCTGGAAGGTTGGTCGTAGCCATTTTGATGTAGTTTTCTCCTCGAAAAGGCAAGCGTTGCCTTCACACCACTCGTTCCAAAATGGCTAACGTAACATTAGACAAGCTGTTCAGCGAGACTAGCGTGGGCATAAACTGTCTCGTTGCTATGCGACTAATCTCACGGTCGAGTGACTTTGTGATGCAATTATTCAGCTCCAGACATTTTTAGACACTTATACTCTTGATTTTCCGATAAATTAGTTGTCTCATTCACTTAAAGAAGGACTTCTTAGAAATAATAGTGGCAATACATTTATATCAGAATAACACATTTGGGAAATTTTGCAAATCTTCCATGTGTTTTCCAAATGCGTAATTATGATTCAGTACCAGTCGCAATAAAAGAAAAATCCCTGAAAAAGCAAATATTTGCCCAAATCATGTAAGTGCATGAAACAACAATTTCAGAAGGACTGAGCACACGTAAATTAAACCATTGGCTATCTCAGATCAAAATATTCGGTAACCATCAAAGATTCTGTAGTTTGAGAAGCTGAAAAGAGCTTTCAACGACGTTTACTAAGAACCTGACGTAACCGCTTCCTCACACATTCTTTACCGATCAGTCCAAACAAAATATGCTAGTTATAATGACTCATATTTACTTTTAATAAGTATTAGCAGAAGCATATCACCTGGATAGGTGATATGCTTCTGGTATTAGATATCATTGTAAAGATTTCACAAAATGAAAAAAGATACAGACTTCTGAGAGCGATCTCTCTGAGTGCGATTGACCACTATTATTTATATTCACTACTTCCATCTCCTCGTCGACGGGTGAAGTCGAAATTTAACCCAAAAAAAAAAAGATAAACGAACCTTAGTTTTATTCACCACTGTGCCCTAGCAAAATGGAAATCACGGCGCACCGGAAGGGCAACGAAAAAAATGACTTCTGTCCCATTTTAGGAGACCTCCTTGGCCCTCGCGCAGTAATTTGCAGATTTGATCCAAAAGCGATTCTTTTGTTTGAAAGTCTGTTTATAAACAGCAGAAAAAAAAAACAACAAAACAAACCAAAAAAGGGCAAACAAACAAATAGGTTGTTTTGGATTTTGAAAATTAATCAACAATAATAGTAGAGAGAACGTGTTTGTAACCAAGTTAAACCAGATCAAAATATAGTTTCTGAGTTAGTTTCTGCCGCACTCCTTCGCAGCCTTTATCTCATTTAATATTGTGATGTCGAGGTAGCCTCTCCTATAAGCCTGGTGGTTTCCGGAGGTCTCCTCGCCTAACAACCTACATGCTGTATTTTTAATCTGTGTTATATTTTAAAGGCAAATAAATGATGATGATGAGATCGCCAAAATAAGGCTTACCGTGCACAACACTTTACACTTTTCGGTCGGTTTTTGCATTCCCGTTTCGCGTGTTGAGGCGGATCATGTAAAAACTGTTTTAGCTCAAGGCTTAACAGACCTAAATAAGCGTACTTAGGCCCGTTTCAAACGCCGTGCTTAAGTCGTGCCGAACTCAATTCATTATTTAGGTTCGACTTTGGCGCGGCTGTAGCACGGCGTTTGAAACCATTTAAGAATTAGGTTCGACTCTGCCGTGTAGCACGGCAAGCTCTGTCGTGCTACCCGACTTTGGCACGGCATGGTTTCAAACGGCGTGCTATTGCCGTGCCGAACTAAATAAGTAAATAACTAAAATTATCATTTTGGATTTATCCGTTGGACCGCTGGTTCGTAATATCGTCTCTTTTCTAAACGCCCAGTGAATTCCCAGTGAGTGAATTAAGCTTGACCATGGCTCGACGTTTGAAACCAAGTCGTGCCAATGTCGTGCTACAGTCGAGCCAAATTGAATTTAGTTCGGCACGACTTTAGCACGGCGTTTGAAACGTTTAGTATACGTACCACTTCGCTTAAACTTAGTACCTGATATGACCTGTGAAAACTTTTTTTGTCATTTCTTCTTTTGGCGCGCGGGACCGATGGCCTCCAGGACAACTAAGCTACCAAGAAACACAACTAAAACACAACTAAATAACTAAACTGATTCCTTTTCCATAAGATCATGATATCTTATCTCGGTTAATTAAATCACGCATTTTCCTCTGTTTTTTCCTTGCATTTTCACAGATGAAAAAAAGTTGTGTGATACAACTGCCAGAGATCAAAGAGTGGTTCGCGACTATGGTAACCGACACAACAAGGCTAGGACGCCTAAGCACACATGTAGCCTACCCTGGGCATGACAGCGAGGCAATTATAGCCGCGCGTTTTGAAATGAACGCTCCAAAACGTGGCGTTCGGGTACTCTAGCTGAGAAAAATCACAAATGTGTCACTTGCTTTTATTTTTTTTTAAAGAGAACATATACTACTATTG